>CAJNJA010008372.1:0-15483 GCA_905231915.1 Symbiodinium necroappetens
TCCCAGATACTTACAGCTTCCCCTGATGAGTGCTGGCATTTGGCTCATTGGTGAGCCGCTGCTTCCTGCTGGTGCAGGACTACTGTCGCTGCAGTTCGATCTGCCGACAGGCATCCTTGGTTGCTGCCGTTCAAATTGGCCAACCCATTCTCCCCCCTTTTGGGGACAACTGGACGCTGGTCTGGTGCATTTTTTTCTATTTCTGGTCTTCTACCTCCTCGCGCTTCGGCTCTTCAGGTTTCCCTATGCAAAGACCCTTTGCGGTCTCCTTTATCCTCACGATCCTTCTTGCCGTCGGACTGGGACTTATCGGATTGGGCCGGACGTGTCCGCCCGCATTGAAGTAAAGTGAAGTTTAAGGTTATGATAATGAGCTATACTATTTTGTGGGCTCCTATAATCATGGAATCATAGAATAATGGTCCATTGAGGGGGTTTAGAAAGGTTGTAGGGGACCTTTCCTAGGAAGGCCGTTCCTTTCAAGACCCTAAACCCTAAGCCCTAAATTTAAACCGTACTCCCTAAACCCCTAAACCCTAAACCCTAAACCCTATAAATCCTAAACCCCTGTTCCCTCTCCTTTTTTGTTCTTCTTCGTACGATATGTTCATTGACGACGGTGTTGAAACTCTGGGGCTTAGATTGAGGCTTCTTAAATCGTTGCCTTTGCAGCGGATCTGTCTTTAGGGTTTAGGGTTTAGGGGTTTGAATAGCTACAATCAGTAGTTGAGGAATGTAAAGAAGGGGCAGATCAGTTTATATAGAGACATTTTATTGGCCCGTATTGGGCCTTTCTTGCGGAACCAGGAACTTATCTGATGGTCAACGGTAAGGAAGGTAGCTCACATGATATTGTTCGTTTGAGCGCTCTGGATGCAAAAGTCTCAAACTCTAATCTCAGACCCGGATGAACCCTTAGCCCAGCCACACACTTAGCCACGCCCCACTATAAGTTGGAAACAGCAAACCTTTACCGGCCGCCTCCACCCCCATAAGACCCAGAACCCCAAAGCTTCCCACAAGCCCCACGAAAATCCCTGCAGCACCCAGACTTGAAACCCTAAACCCTGAACCCTAAACCCTAAACCCTTCACCCTAAACCCTAAACCTTAAACCTTAAACCCTGAACCCTAAACCCTAAACCCTACAGCCCCCCAAACCCCCTGACCCAGCCTGGCGCGTCATGCTACGGACCTACTGATCCTCACGTCGGCTGCGTTCCTCTTCCCGGCGCACCACGCCGGCCGCTACTTGGCTAAGGAGTCGAAGGAGTCGAAGAGAGTGATACTGCTGATGATATACATCCTGCATTACCTTAAGGACCCTAAAGACTATTGATTGGAATTAGGTCATATAGTTGTTCCTAGTATTTTCTGGGGGTATTGCAGGAGCTTTTTCTTCATCAACCTTATAAGGCTTCAGGGTTTAGGAGCTTTCATGAAGGGTTTCGGGCTTTGGGTGTTACGGTCGCGGGGGGGCCGGGGTGAGGGCTTGCTGAATTCACGGTTGAGGAGCCTTTTTGGCTGGGAGGGTAGTCGCTTTCAGGGTATTCAGGGGGGACCTGGTAGTTGCAATTTGGCGAACAAGTCCCAAATAACCACGGAACAGGGGTTTAGGGTTTAGGGTTTAGGAGTGTCTAAGTAGCGCTTGAGGGTTTCGTGGTGCTTCTCGGCTTCAGGTTCATTGAGGGCATGGGCATGCGTCAGACTGGTGTTGCTTTACTTAGCTTGGCGAGCGACTGGGCGAGTCTGATAGTGATGAAAAGAGGATCGCGATGAAAGATTTCTTTCAAAGTGCTTTGAGGGCAAGCTTCTTTGTTAAACCCTGAACCCTGAACCCTAAACCCTAAACCCTGAACCCTGAACCCTAAACCCTAAACCCTGAACCCTAAACCCTAAGCTCTTTTTGAGCCGTGGGCTGCGGACCTTCGGGGGTCCCAGCACAAGCAAGATGCTTACGGCCCAGCACGCATGCAGGATCCAGGTTTCGCAGCCGAAATCCCCCCCAAAAGCGTTTGTTATGTTTGAGTTCCTGCAAAAAATGCGAGGCAGATCGGATAGGTATCTTCTCTAGTTCATAGATTCCGATGAGAGTATTAAAGGGACGTCTTCCTAAGAAGCGCAATCCCGCAGCCGACACTTCTTTGCAGGTAAGGGGCTCACCTGGATTAGCTGCTTGGCCCGGATGGTTTTGCGCTTCTTGCGGTACATGTGGGGTTTGGGACAGGGAAGTCCGTATTTCCCGAGCTCCATTCGCCATAGGAACAAGAAAGCCTTTTTCAAAAAGGGCCACTGGGCAATCGGCTTGGTGTTTGGGATGCATACGCTCTAGCATTCGTGATCCATTTGGGGCAAACCCTGAGCCCGTAGCATTCTACCGCTTGCAGGATTTCCCGACTCTGCGTTGTAATGTACGAGCTTTCATAGTTGGAATAGGGCTTTGGGGTATATTGTACTATAATTACAATACGGAACCCCAAAGCCCTACTCGAATTATTAAGGCCCCTATAGTATCCTGAATACCCTGGATGGGGAAGCGGTTAGATGTTTACGCCACTGCGTAAACTGTTGGTGCAAACCTGACCCATTAAAACCCGGCCACCCCATAACAGCCGAGCTGTCCCCGTAACATTTGAGGTGCACAACTACATGTCTGTCTATCAAATTACATTATGTGTCCATATATGCCAAAGAGTGCAGGCATGTACGCATGCCGAATGTATGTATTTATGTATTTGTGTATGTATGTATGTATGTATGTATGTATGTATGTACAGTATACGCATATATATATATATAAAGAATTTCATGTATGTATGTATGTATGTATGTATGTATGTATGTATGTACAGTATACGTGTATATATATATATGTATATATATATATATATTTATTTATATTAATAGAATTTGTTTGTTTATTTATTTATACTCATATGTATGTATGACATATGTGTGTCCGAAGTTTATACCACGTTACATGCATAACCTGGTGGGAACTGAGTAAGGAGGCCTTTCAGAGTAGCCTCAGCAGTTAGCGGGTTACAGCCACAGAACAGCGGAGTTTGAACAACTCGATACAACATCCCCTTATCGTCCCAACATGGTTGCACTACATATCTGCTGGGAACTTACTCCTGTAAGAATTCATGAGTACCCAGCCCGGTCTCTTGTTTGTTCATTCTTTGCTTGTTGGTAGCCATTTGGGCGCTGGCTCCCAGAAAAAGATAGTGCTGTGTGTAGCTTCCTGCCACCATGGACGTGGATGTGGTCAGCTGGAAGCAGGACCCGAAATTCTGGGTTTCTTGAGTTGGAAGCATGGGTACCTCATAACGGGGTCATTACCACAAGGATCGTCCGTCCCAATTTGCAGGATCCTGAAACTAAGGACCCTTCCTCGGGTTTCCTTCTGCTTCTTACAGCAAGGATGTTGTGATTCATGGTGGCTCAGGAACACCTGAGTTTCTGGGCTCTGCTTTGGATCGTCTTCAATTTGTGTGGGAGCAGCTGGAAGCTCTGATCCGGTTGTTTAGGGGGGATCTCCAGACTTGCTTTGCTCAGGCAAACTATGAGCTCACGAAGTGTGTTTTTCAATTATTTAACCACTTCCGGCTTAGAAGGGGAACGTCGACCATGGAAGCACCTTACGAATGAAGGGCAGTCTCAAGCAGCAAGAGCTTAGGTATTATAGGGTGTACCTGTAGCTCTATAGACTTTCTCAGTATGGCATCTTTGTATATGCGTCAGCTTTGAACTACCCATGTCTTAAACCCCTCGTTCCCAGGGCTTTCGCAAGATACCTCCAGCCTCAATATGAGGATCCTGGTTATACAGCCTTGGCCCTGATACACTTCAAACTCCGTACCCAGCGAACAAAAAGCCTGTAATCAAGAGATAGGTTTTTTGGGCTTTCGTTTTTTGGCTTCAAATCGTCATCCCGAATCAAAACCTCGTTGCAGGAGCGTCTGAGGGATGCTCTTGCGACAATCTCAGAGGCCGGAGTGATATCCTAACTCTGTATGGGAAGTGCCTGTGTGGAGGATACATTAAGGCGTAGGGTGGAGTGACATTTGGGCATAGGGTTTTGCAGGGCGTTGACAGGGTCCTTGCAGATTTTTGTTTGCAGCTTTTGGCTGTGTGAAAGCTTGGACCGTCCCTTCCTTTTGTTTAGTCGGGAGGTGAGGGAACTGGATGGTTTGGGGTTGAGTGTGGACGGTTCATTGAGTTGGGTTCCTGAACATGCCACATTGTTTGTGCATACCTTTTCACACGGGAGTAGAGAAAGCCAACAACAGCTCGATTGGGCATTAGGCTTAGCTGGCTCGCTGGGATCTCTGAAAACAAGGCCGTTCGCACACCTTCAGGAACCTAACGGTGTTCTTGGGCGTGCGTGGAAGTACCGACAGGGTGAGAGGCCTGCTCTACTTAGCCTGAGCGATTTTTTGGTCACGGTTCCAGACTGGCGTTAGGGTTGCAGCAATTTTCTCTGGAGCATGGTGCTCTCCTGCGACCTTTCATTTGGCATGATTTCTGTTGCCAGGCTTTCTTTTCGCTAGGCTGCTACCTCCACGACCGGTCATGAGAACAATGATGATCGTAATGTGAGTACTACGACTAATGATACAAACCATGCCAATAGCACTAGCAATAAAAGCGGTATCTACTAACAGTAGAGGGCAAAAGTCAGCAGGCATTCAAGCAGCCATGGCAACAAGACGAACATGGTATCAAGGAGAATGCCTTTGAACCTTGAATCTTTTTTGCGACAGATCCGACAACATGGAAGCCATCTTCAACTCGTAGGTTCAGGGTTTGGGGGTTTCAGAGGTTTAGAACTTGTGCTCCACCTCCCGGCCCGGAACCCCTGCAACCTCGAGAGATCGGAAATGAGTGTTGTTACAAAATGAGAGATTCAGAGCATACGGAACCCTCATATACATGTATGTGGATGTGTATGTACATATATATTTCTTTGCAGAGAGATTGAGAGAGAGCGAGGGAGGGAGAGAGAGAGAGAGAGAGTGAGAGTGAGAGTGAGTGAGCCAAAATCTCAGAATAGAGAATGAAGAAATCCCCCCGTGCTCTCGGGTAGAGGTGACGGAAGATCTCAGGCGACTGCAAGTCGCGGAGTGCAGCGGGAAGGCGTCGAAGTTTGGGGTTTATAGGGTTTAGGGTCGCGAGGGTCTTGGGGGTTTAGGTAAGGGTTGGGAGGGTTTTAGGGTCGCAGGGTTAAAGGGTTTAAGCTCTGAGTCTAAATTTTGATTGGGTCCAAATTCGGTCTTGTTGTTGGAGGTTTCGGACCCAGTTGACGTCTCCAACAGACAGAGGTCACATTGTGATGTATTTTTCTGATGAGGTTGCCTATGGGCTTACAAGGGTGCTGGTGGGCTGGGCGAAGTTGGGGGGCCTGGGCTGAAACGTAAGGCGTAAGGGAGCGTAACGGTTTTATCAGGGGTTGAAGAGGGATTATGGGATTGCTCATATGACTCTACGAGCAGCTTCCGAGATGGGAAGTGGTCGCGCTGTGGCCTCGTGCTCTCAGACATACCCATAGGCTCCTAAGTAGTTCAATTTTTGGGATTACCCATAGACCCCTTTAAGTAGTTCCTTTTTATGGTTTATGTTTGAAATCCCATAAGGAAGGAACTACTTAGGTGCCTGTGGGTAGGCATTCGACGAAAGGATGTCGTTGCAAGTACTAGCCGATGGAGGCGGCCGAAGACATGACGAAGCTCACGGACGAGGGTTTAGGGTTTAGGGTTTATATTACCCAGAGGGTCCGAGGACCCAAACAGTAAGGCTTTAGGTCCCAAAATCCATACTCTGAATGGTTTTTGGACCTTGAAACCCTACTATTTGGGTAATTGGACCCTCAGGGTTAGGGTTTAGGGTTTAGGGGTGTGATGTCCAAGACAAGCGTGAAGCCCCACCCTGGTGCCCCGAAGAATCCGGCCCTGGCTTTTTCTCAGGGTCTGGGATGAGGAAGGGGAGCTGGACGACTCCGACGAGGTCCTGGAGCTCGAATGACGATCACCTCGGCGGGTCTAAGCGAGGCAGCGGCAGCAAGACGGAGAAGAAGAAGCGTTGTGGAATAATGCCGTTTCTATTCCTAAATGTCAAAAAAGCAACGCCAGGAAAGATAAAGGTATCCTCTTCTAGGTTTCTCACTGGGCCTTTTTTGTTCCTTCTTGTGGGCTTAGTCTTAGGTTCCCTTTAAAACTACCCAAAGCCAGAAAGGTGGCACTGATCATTCTGAGGACCCGTGGAAAGTCCTTAGATTATAGGGTTCGTTGTTAATTTGAGCGCGAAGCCTTGCTGGGTTTTCAAGGCCTCTTTTATTGCTCCTATAAGGCCCAGGAGTTGTCACAGTGCTGTATGGTGTAACCACGCAGGACTCCAAAAAACATCAACCATTCGGGTTTGTGATGCGGCCGTTCTAGGACTCTTCGAAGTGGGGCTTCTCGTCAGAGGGCCTCCGGGCGTCTGCGCAGTAGCTGAGTTATAAACTAGTTGTTGAGGTTTCTGTTGACCCCTCTGCAATAAAGATACTACGATTCAAACTTTCCCTGGACCCAGCCTGAACCCCAACCCTCCGACTGAAAGCATCTCCTGCCCGGAGGTTGATTTTTCTGACTCGCACAACATCGCGCAGATCTGCCAAGGAGTGGTGCAGCGTGTTTCGGGCTCAGGGCTCAGGGTTGAGTTCATGAGTTCGGGTTGAAGTACGAGCTTCTTCGCGTCCGCAGTGGGTGGCAACAGATACGAGAGCACCCCGAACCCTAAACTCCAACCCCGATCCCGAAGGCCTAAACCCTAAACCCTAAACTCCTACCCTGAACCCGAAGCCCAAAGCTTAACATCGAAACCCGAAGCCCAAAGCTTAAGCCCCAAGCCGCAAGAGCTGGTCGGCGCGAGCTACGGTCGAACGAACCGGATACAAATAACATGCACACTTGTGCATATAGGTATAGAAACGATAAGTGACCATATAGGTAAGGTATAAATCCAGAATATAAACAAATAGGTAAATGAATGAATGAATGAATGAATGAATGAATGAATGAATATGTATGTATGTATGTATGTATGTATGTATGTATGTATGTATGTATGTATGTAAGCATGGATGTATGCATGGATGTATGTATGTATGTATGTACGTACGTACGTATGTATGTATGTATGTATGTATGCCTGCATGTATGTATGCACACACATTTGTATGCAAGTAGAATATTTATATCTTTAGCATCCCCAAACATTGCAGGAGTTGCATTCATCCTCCTCGCCATGTGGCTCATCTTCGCGAACAACTCCAAGGTCAACCGATCTACGTAGGACGCAGGGGCAAGCGGTCAATACAGGGGCCCAAATCTTTACCTAAATCATTGCGGGGGTTTCCTTGTCACAAGCATATAGCGTAATATACTTATTACCTCAATCTTTTCGGGGGTTCCTAATAACAAACATATTAGTATCATATACTCGATGCACAAGACATCCGTAGCTGTAGTCGCCTCCGACTTAAGCTGCACATACCCCAAAACCTTATTTTACTTCTTACGGCCCCTGTGTTAGGGTCTTGGGCTTCGGGGTTTGGTTTGGTTTGAGGTCTCGAGGTTTGGGCCTAGCATTGCGAGATTTGGGCCTTTTGGGGGCAGAGGTTGGGTGATAAATCGACTTTGTGGACTCCGCCTGGGTGAGATGCCTCAGCATTGGCTGGCAGAGCTGCAAGTTGTGAAACGATTGGTGGCCTCTTGGAATATTTTGTCCAGAGTTCGCAAACCAGCCTGCAAGGCTTGTACCGAACGGAGGACTGCTGGACCTTTCGGCACCATACAGTTAGGGTTTAGGGTTTAGGGTTGTTGGTTCAAGCCTTGCCTTGGTAGGGGCTCGCATATGCCGATGAAGCTCACCCCGGCTATCAACTCTCGAGCACCGGTCGGGAAATCTGGTGGTTGTACTTCTCATGGTCAAACCTGGGACAGCAAGGCCCGTCGGACGAAAGGCATTGATTCACATTGCCCTTAGGGTCAGGTGCAGTGTTGCCTCGAGAATCGGTTGGGACTCGCGACTTGGGGCAATCCGTGTCTATAGAGCTTATTCTTGAAGGTTCTAGAAGCCTCGAAAGTTGCACGACGGTTTAGGGGCGGTTGTGCTATACACGCAGCTTCAAAGGGGCTAAGGGCAGATCCTGGCAGAGGTCTGAGACTCCGCAGTCCTTTCGACGCGGGGCGTCTAAGAAGCCCTGGGTGGCTCACAGGCTCGAACTCGTGCCTCAGACTTGACACACCTTTAGCAGAAAGACTTCTACTGTCGGACCCCTTGTTTCAAGAAATCCCTACATGTACTTTCAACCCTCAGAAGAAGTTTAATGCTTAAGCATATCAACCTAAATAAGTTCTGCCCTAAGCTTTCATCTGGCGAAGAAACCTAAGTAAGCCTTAAAAACATAAACCAGAAGCCTACAATATCTCGAAAACTTAATGCGAGCCGTTTTGAACCCGAATGAATCCTGTATTAAGCTACCGTAACCCGAATTTCGTCATTTCTTGTTATTCATAGACCCCCAAGAATCTTTTCTTTTGGCTTAGGGGGTACATATTTTCGGGCTTTGAGGGTTTGGGGTTTTAGGATTTCGGGTTAAGCATCGAGCGTTGCATCCGGATCGGGGGCCCCATGAAAGGCCTTAGAAGCGAAACCAGCAACTCAGCGTTCCAATACCAAAGTCTTGTCTTAGTAGTAAAAGGTTACAGCTCTGACAGTTTTCGATTCAGGGTTGAGAGCTAGTATGATTCTGCGAGGCCCTAAATCCTAGAAGTAGATTGTCATGAACCCTGAACCCAAGGGCGCCACGGCCCCTCGGGTTTCTTGAGCCCTAAACCCTAAGCCCCTAAACCCGTAAACCCTAAACCCCCCTAAACCCTAAACCCCCTGAGCCTTAAACCCTAAACCCCCCTAAACCCTAAACCCTTCTTGGAAGGTGGCCGTCGCCCAGAAGGCTCCGCTTGAAGAGCGTCACAAGATCTGTGCGACCATCAGCGGCTCGGCTCCAGTCATCTAGGGTTTAGGGTTTCGGGTTTAGGGGTTTAGGGTTTAGGGTTTACGGGTTTACGGGTTTAGGGTTTTGGGTTTTGGGTTTAGAGTTTAGGGTTTAGGGGCTTAGGGGCTTAGGGTTTAGGGTTTAGGGGTTTAGGGGTTTAGAGTTTAGGGGTTTAGGGTTTAGTGTCTACTCCGTTTGCGCTTCTTGGATACGACGAGGAACCCACGAAGCCGTACTTAAGCCTAGTGCTCTAAGCTCCTTTAAGGGACCAAGCAGGGCCGATCGTTGCACCCGTGAGATGTTGAGGCCCAAACCAAAAACTAACTCCTAACTAACCTCCCCCCCGGTTAAACTGCTAGACTTGGCCGTGAGCGCGGCTTGAGAGGGCCGGCATCACAAACAACGAAAAAGTACACACAGTAGTGCATTAAATTATATATATATATATTTATTTATTTATTTATAGTATACGTATATGTATATGTAGTCGGTAACGTGCTTCCAGGTTCAAACAATAATGCTGCTCAGGGCCGCGCACCCCCAAGATCGAATGTCATGTCCTGGCGGAAACCTTTGCAGGAGTTTTGTCTAGGACGAAACCACCACGAAAGCAGACCAACAGGAACTATCCGTTACTGCTTGCAATATGCAGCTGCCTTCTACTGCCCAGCTCTTAACCCTCAGCTTGAGTTTCCGAGAGCACCCTGACTGGCCCAACTTCCAAAGTCCCCAAGTCCTATATCTACTCATGGCTTCACTTCTTGGGACGTGCCAAAAACTGAAACCGGTGTGCGGGTTTAGGCACGGCGGTGGCTCTCTTTTCCGGCTTCTTCAACATCCTTCAGCTTACGGCCATTGATGCCCCTCGCTGATTGACGGGCGGTCCCGGGGCTTCGGGAAGAGATTCTCTAGCGGTAGGGTTGATGATAGAAATCCTGCATGACCTTAGGGACCCTAAACTATGGGAATCATGGTGTATTCCTCATTCTGGATCATGCAGGATTTATACCATCAACAGAACGGGGTGCGCAAGGTCAAAGCGTGTAGGGGGTTGGGGGGGGGGGGGTTAGGAGCTCAGGGCTTCAGAGACCCATCCATGCATCCTGGTCCAAAAATCTAGATTCCTTGTTTGAGCATTTGTCAGGGGCTTACCCCGTGTCACAAGGTTGAAGCATGTTTCAAACAGTGACGATATTTGGAGACAACGTGCTCGAGAAGCGTTGTCGGCATTGTTCCAGTCGTTGGGATCACTGATTTACTGCTGTAACAACCAGGTCCGAATACTACCGTACTTCCCTTCTCCGTCATGCGATTCCCTGATAAATTGTCGTGGGTTTAGGGTTTCGGACGGGACAAGAGACACCCATTTGTTGCTGAGGAACCTAGGCCCTTGGCACGATGAAGACATGAGTGTAATTGTATGCAGCTGCGAAAGGCTGTTTTAATGTGCCACTTCATTCTTATAGCCGTAAGCCTTAAGCACAGAAACTCGACCATATATATATATACACATGTGTATATATATATATGTATGTATATATATATATGTATATATTCTACAAATGTTCAGCCCTTGCTTTTTCAATAACCATGCCCAATGCCAAAGGCCTGGACCAAGACCGTTGTTGACAGTGGCCTCGAACAACAGCCCAGAGAGATACTCAGGATACATGCCGACAGCGTTGAGCGCATCCTCATGCGCAGAATTACAACGAGAACCCAAGCCAACTAAAGATACTGAGCTAGTCAAAGGACTCCTGATAACTCTGCTACATAAACCCCAAAAGCGCTTTTCGCATTTCACGGCCCCCATGTTAACTCTTGATAGTAACACTTACACACACCCTTCCAAGGAACCCTGCACCCCAAACCCTATTCTAAGTCTTAGGGCCTCTGTGGTCAGCCCTTGTCGTAAGGCCGCCGGTATGAAACCCAAAGCCCCCATAGCAACCCTTATAGACACCCCCGAATGGAGCAGCCCCACAACCTTCTTTCAAGTCTGAAGACCTTAAACCCTATACGCGGAACTCTAAAACCCCAAACCCTGAGGCCCCTTGTTTGCTGTCTCATAAGGCCCTAAAGTTAAACCCTAAAAGCCCTCAAACCCTAAACTTTCCAAACCCCCAGCCCCCTTTCTGCTGTTTCACAAGGCTCTAAACCCTAAGCCCTCATTCCTGAACTGTCCAAAACCCTCAGCCCCGTTTTTGCTGTTTCATAAGGCTCTAAACCCCAAGCCCTAAACCCTAAACCCGTAGTGTGGGTAGAACAAGCCTGCCCAACCGGGCTTTGGAGCGCAAGTGACGAAAAAGGCCGTGAAAAAAAATCTAAACCCCTAAACCCTAAACCCTATAAAGCCTAAACCCCTCTACCCGAAGCCCTAAACCCTACACCCTCAGGCCCATTTTTGCTGTCTCTCAGGATTTCGATCTGCCAGGGCGGTCCAGCAGCTTTACGTTGAACCTCTCTCGCCCGGTGGAGCCGCTTCGGTGTATCAAAATTAGGTAGTATATTTTTTCGTACAGTGAAGTACTTATTTTATCGTCTATTTATGGCAAAACGGTAGTATATTATACACGAGATTGTAGATCGTCGTACTCGGTTATATTCTAGAATAAATATTTACATCCCGGCCCGAATTAGTTAATTTTAAATATTGTAATTTCATCCTGGGAGGCCCGGGAATCAATTAGTTTAAGCAATGTAAATGTCCGGGTTCTAGCATCTTGCCGCATAAGACGGTATAATTGTTGCATCTATTTTTTGTAGTGGCTCATGGTATACTAGATCCCATTAGATGATGTCATGTCATATCAGACCCATGGTTAAAATAAAAAGGTACATTTCAGGATATTTAGAGCTTATCAAATATATGAGTTTGGGCTGAGAGAGAGTCCCTTCGTTGAGAATGCTTCAAAAGCTCCCCCCCCCCTTTTGAAAGGGGCCTCTCCAAGGTCTAAGAAGCTTATAGGGCTTAGGGCCTTTAGGGGCCAGTTTAAGAGAAGTTTAGGGCCTTTAGGGGCCAAGTTAAGCCTGCGTCCTAGCATCCTTTGGGGGGTAAGTTGGGCCTGAAGCCGGAAAGCACAAAGGACACCCTGCCTTTCGAAACCGGGTTCTGACCTTTCATCTTTCACAGTTTCATGTCTTGGTGCGGTCTATTTAGGGGCTGAGTAGGTAACCTTTAACCTTTTGGGGCTTAGAGAAACCTATTGTGATTCAAAAGGTTAACCTTTCTTGGGCTAAGGTACTCGGCCCCTAAGTTTAAGAGGCTCGGTATCTAGCGCAAGCTGCTGTCTGGAAGTTACCGGCTTGCCCTACAGCCTCCACTTTAACAGTGAATGGCTGCACACTCCAGACCCGTTTGGGAAATCCAAGCCTTTGAGAAGGATGCCCAGCTTACCCCAAAACCCCTGCCAAACACGCGTTCTTGCTCAATATAACGGTGGATTACCCTTGTTGCCATTGCAGCGGTGTCCACGCTACGAAATTTTGCCGCGGACCCGTGAACACCGAATGCCCCTCTAAAGGATGAAGCAGACAGAACGTAGAAATCAAATATGAGCTTCCAGAGATCAGGGGCCTGGTCGGGGTCCTTTTCTGGAGCAGTCCTACGATCAAGGGTTCTATTGGGGTCCTTAATTTCCGAAGCTCCGACATGGTTCTTGACAGACGTAGCGCGTTGTCGAAGAAAAAGGTTAGTAGCCGTTCCTTTTCCTTACAGGATCTCCCGAAGACGATTTTTTCTCACCTTCTAAAAAGGGCTTCACACCCGGAAACCGCAAGGCTTCATGGGGAACCCCGAAGCCCTCAATTAAGGGCTGGTGAAAGGGCTTTCGGGATCAAAGTTTCTAGGGTTCTTTTAAGGGCTGTCTAAGGGTTTCTTGGGGTATATATAGGGGTTCTTTTATGATAACATTCTTCAGATTCAAGGTAGTCAACTCTTCTTGGGGTCCCTGCCTCTTTCTTGCACCTGCTATGCTGTGATTTTGTTTTAGGAGAAGCAGTACGCTCCAATCGTCACCAAGATCGTAATTGACGACATTTCAAACGAAGCTGCGTGCAGTCCATCAGTTAAGGGTTCGTGGTTTCTTCGGCTTTGATTTCTGGCCCAGGTGGTTGGCTACCTGCCCCATCATGCAGCTGAAGCTTGTCGTGCTGGCAGGCCTTGACTGTGACCCCATGTCCGTTTGGTTAAGGGCTTAATGTCGAAGCCGAAATTGAAATACTTACAAACATTATTCCTTGGGGTTCCTTGTTAAAGTTATAGTTGTATAGTATCAGATTCCCCAAAAAGCCTATTCTAATTACTAAGGCCGCGACATTACTTGACCTAGTCTCAGCCGAGGCCCCAAGCTTGAACGTCCGAGCATTACACCATACAAATACACCCCCTTGTCAAGCAGGCACCTGGAGTATTCGTCCAGCAGGTCAAATCTGGGTGCTAAAAGCTCTAGCGGGACATCAGATTTTTATGTGTGTATATAGATCTTTGTGCGTATATACATAGAGAGAGAGAGAGAGAGAGAGAGAGAGAGAGAGACAGATACCTAGTCAGTCAGTATGTATGTATGTATGTAAGTAAGTATGTATGTATGTGTATATATATATGTGTCTATAAACATCGTCCTACCTATCCGCCTTCCCAGGCGCCTGCCTCCGCCCTCTCCCTCCCTCCCTCCCTCCCTTCCTCCCTCTCCCTGCGTACCTACCTACCTACCTACCTGCCTGCCTGCCTGCCTGCCTGCCTGCCTGCCTGCCTGCCTGCCTGCCTACCTACTACCTCTCGACGCTTAAGCTTTTCGTTCCGGATAACTTAACTTCACATTGGAAAGTTGTTGAACTGTATTCGGGCATTGTTCTTGAAGCAGAGAAGCCGGTCGAAAACAACCATTTCCCTCAGAATTATTGCGGGATCCCACAAACAAAGGCATGAAGTTGGTTTCGGGGACTTGCCAATGAGGGCGTCTACCCTAAACTTTACTAACTTTAATTTACTAGATTTTTATTCATTTGAGAGTTACTTGGGGCCTTGAGTCTCTGAATGAAGCAGTGAGCACTTTTGCTCGCTTGCAGGCGCCCGGGTGCCTGCCTACCGACGCTTTATGATGCCCCTGCTTTCGGCTACCTGGGCTGAACGTTGCGCTTTGGGGAGTAGGATTTGTTTCTGGGTGTTAGGGTTTGAGGACCCTAGCACCCGATCACTCTGAAGGGATTAGGGCAAGAGCGATAGGTGTTCAGGATGTAGGAATGTATTAGTTCAGAGTTTGAGGTGCGGGGCTTGAGGCCCAGCAGTACCGTTTCCCACTTTTCTTGTGAAGGGTTGCCCCTATGCGAATTTAAACAAAATCCTTTTTGCAAGCGAGACAGGGAACTACGTAGGTGTTGGGGGTGCGCAATTCCTAATTCCTACATAGCCCGAAGACTTAACCCTTCTCATCACCTAGTAGTCAGACTGGACAGCTAGCTGGTGGGTTTGATATACGTCGAGCAACGCTACTTCATTAAGGGCTCCTTGCAGCAAGGATCACGCTCTTACAAGGGGATCCCGCTACTTTGTTGTTTACTAAGACTTCTTGGACTAGTTTGCCGCGGGTTGTTAGATGGTTTGGGTTCTTCTCCTTTCCAGAACATCCTCCGAAAGACTTCCCTGAAGGAGCAGAAAGTACATAGTCCGCTTCGGTGTTGTTACCTGGATTGCAATTGGGATGTTTTCAGAAGAAATTCAATACATCGATTTTATCAGGCTTTAGATGTCCGTTCACATCAACACAGGGACCGACCTGAGTACAGTAATCTGCTAAGATTTCGCTTATCATAAACACAGTACCCGCTTCGAGCTGAATGGCAGAACAAGCGACTAACAGTTTCGGGCCCAGGGAGTGGGACGGATACAGTTTCGTTGAACCCCACCAAATAGGCATCATCATCGGGATGCAAAAACATGGTTTTTTCAAGACGAGACCATCTGCAGCAGTGAGCCCGAGAATAAGACATATCTAGGAACCTTACGAGAACTTAAAGAACTTGTTCTTCACCACGTATAAGCATGTCTAACCTCCTTGTTTGCCCTTATGAAACCCGAGGTGGCCCTACAACTCCCGTAATCCCGGAAGTCCACACTCAAGCCGTTAAATAGAGGTTAGAATAAACACCGTCGTAAAAGTATACCTCGTAGTCGGTGCCCTATTACCAGGCTATAGGCAGGCCCCATCGCTCTGATCTAATGTCTTCTGTCACCCATAAGACCTTTCCAGAACCTCCATAAATCCTCATAAAAAAACCATTGAAAACTTTCGCTGCAAGCTGCAGTTCAGACCCGTGTGCAACGCCCTCTGAGCCCTGGGAAGCCCAAGGTAGCCGTGCTGCTCTGTGGTACCGCCTCCATGTTCACCGGAGCCTGGGTTATTGTTTCCTGAGGGGGGGTGGGGGGGGGGTTTAGGGTTT
>CAJNJA010008373.1:0-15483 GCA_905231915.1 Symbiodinium necroappetens
CTTTGAGGTCTAAAGTCTGTAAATAGTACCTACTTTGGGCTTTTTGGAGCCCCAGGGAACGGGCTTGAATGTTGAGGCTGCGGGGCTTCGGGGTTTGAGGGGTTTAAGGCTTCAAGTTCACGGCTCGGGAGCAGGCTGTCCGGGCTTGAAAGCTTTTAGCTCTATACCCATAGGCCCCTAAGTAGTTCCTTTTTTATGGTTTTTTATTTAATATTTAGAATCCTATAAGGGCATCTCAAAAAGGAACTACTTAGGGGCCTATGGGTAGCATCTTGGGGTTAACAGCGAGGCTGACGAGCAGCCGGAGCTTTGACGTGGAAGCACCATCTTGCTTTGCAGGGCTCCACCTCGGTCCTTAGTGGTAGAATACCAGAGGAAGTCGGTGAGCTTATACATCTTATTTCGGGGCCTGTACAATACAATTCGTAGATGGTTACACTTGCATAGGGGCTATCGATCGGGGATGACACTGCCCGAGGGTGCGTGAACTCACGTTGTATATACTTTGGCCCTGAAGTACTTATGCAGGGGCTACGTGCTTTATGTCCGAAGTACATACTATATGAGTACATGGACCCTGCGGCATTACTAAGTGCTTCAAGCCACTAAGGTAAGCCTTGAAAGTAGAGTACGGTGCGTGCACAGGAACTCGAAGATCACATCAGCACCAGACTGAAGACAGGACATCCTGTAAACATGTCCTTCAAAGCCTTTTCGGGGTTCCCCTAGGGGCTGCTTTCAGGGTTCCTGCTAGCCTTGTTTACGGTTTATTTTTTTCACAGCCATCCGTGTCGTGGTCATGGTCATGGTCATCATCACATGTATCAGCATCTTCCTTCACAGCGCTGCCATTTCCTTCATCATTGCTGATTCTGATAAACGGTGGCAGGGTCTTAAGAGTCTGTCGGCGCAGTGCGGAAGCGTCCGGAGGAGCGAAGAAGGTGGTGAAGGATGGATAGGACAACGAGATTAGACGTCTTCCGCAAACCCGAAGGAAATGGTTCTGGACGACTTATAGGGTTTTCGGAGAATGCGGACCTTACGCAACTAGCTTGTGGCGGTTATTGATGCCGATGGGGCTGTCTGCGAGCAGCATTATCAGCTTCCGAGAAATGGTAGCCGTGCCTTTGCACTAGTTTGCACTAGGAACTCATACTCAATCAAGATTCAGGCTGTGCGGAACCTTGGAACCTAACCCGCTTGGCATATGGACGAAACACACATTGTCCCACCGTGTCTACTCAGACGGAATTTGCCCCGGCGACCTGGCGCTGGAAGAACGGTCACACATTGACATTGAAGGCCACGAACTACTCCCAAGCATCCAAGTGCCAATTCAATCCATGCAATTACGGTTATCCTAACTCCCAAATACCTCAGTACTCGTTGTACTTTTTGGGTCCCCTATACAATACGGCACCCTTATACAGTTACAAAAGACCCTAATTTAGAGAGCTATATAGGGGTCTAAGCCTTATACGAAAAAAAAGCCGTAACCACCCTTCTCGGATTTGGTCCTAAAGGATTTCCTGAACTCACATGTGCAAATACAGCCAACATCATGTAAGTTGAACAGAACTGAAAATCCTACGTAAACCGGCTCCTTTTTCTGAAACTCCGACGTCGAACTCATTTTTGATTGCATACGAGGGGCAGGTCGTCGCAAGACTGTACAACTCGAGTGAGCATCGGAAGGTTCCGCAGCTCGTGCTGACTCCCTCCGGCCCAGGGTTTAGTTTAGGGTGGGTTCCCCAGAGAACGCAATACCCCTTAATTAAGGAATATACCTTAAATCATAATATTAAGGCTCCTATGACTCCTATGGTTAAGGTCTATTCCTTAATTAAGGCGTATTGGGTTCTCTGGGTCTATATCCTGAACCCTCAAGAACCTACCTCTTTAGGGCTCCTGATTGTGAGTTCCTTGCATAAGTCCTTAGTTATGAGGGCTTGGTGGAAGTCAGGGGTGCTTTTTTTAATTTACGGTCTCTTTAGCAAGAAGGATCCTACAATCATTCAAGGTCGTCCTTTCTTACCTGAAGCATTCTGACACTCCCGTGTCCATGTCTGCCTGCTGCAAGTGGAACGGGTGTCAACAGGCTGTTTCTTGGGTCAGGGTCTGGATTATCCGAAGCAGCGTAAGACACAGGTACACCAAATCCCACCGCAGTGAGCGACGCTTCCTTATGTGGGTCTTCCATGGTCGCAGGGCATCCGAAAGCACGGTTGGAGAGCTTCAGGATATCAGTTAGCCGTTTTGCTTGTGCCAGCTGCTGCTGTCTACGCTACGTTTATTGTCGCCAAGAACGCTAAACCCTAAACCCTGTGACGAAGGATCAAGGACATAAATCCGAAGAAGCAGCCTTTCTTGAAATAGCAGCACCAGAACCCCAACCCGAAACCCTAAACCCACAAGCCTAAGTCCCAAAACCCTAGACCCAAAAACTTACACTTCAAACCCTGAACTAGACCCCAAAACCCTCAAACCCGAAACCTACCCCAGCTCGGGCTTTGTGGATTTTGCACCGTTTTCATACGATTGATTTGGGGTTTAAAGGGCTTAGGGCTTAGGGATTTAGGGAATAGGGCTTAAGGGTTTAGGGGTTTAGGGTTTAGTAAAGCTTAGGGCCCCAATCTTTTTGTGTCGAGCTTTTCTAATCCTCGAGACTCGCGAAAAAAAAACATTTAGGGTTTAGGGTTTAGGGCTTAGGGTTTAGGGTTTATAGGGTTTGTAGTTTAGGGTTTATAGGGTTTAGGGCTTAGGGTTTATAGGGTTCGTAGGGTTTAGGGTTTATAGGGTTTAGGGCTTAGGATTTAGGGCAGCCCTCAAGCTCTCGCCCCACACTGACCCCGAAATCACGTGTGCCACCTGGTACCTTGGGCTTCTCGACATCCTGGGCGACTCCGAGAAAAGGCTAGGACACTCCTTTATGGTCCTGGCGGTTTAGGGTTTAGGGTTTAGGTATACCTAAAGTTTGAGCTTTCTCTGCATTCTACCATGTTGCACAGCCAACAGCATGAAGTAGATTCCTGCAACCCCGCCTCACCGGCGCTGACTTGTGCACAGCGCTTGTCAAGTTGAGTTGGGATGTGAGCCCAGCTGTTTATTGATTGTTTCTGCTGCGACACCTATAGCTACTGAGCTAGTGTGTTCAACAGTCTGTCTGCCTTGCAAAAACTAGCCGTTCCGGCCCCGCTGCGGCGAGCAAATGTGGTATTCCACTGTGTGAACTGAACGTGTCTCGAACTGTGGGGCATGCTGTCAATATGCGCACCAGTGCAACAGTGCAACCCCACTGCAATGGGCATGTCGTGTCTTGGCACTACTAGCTGAACACACGTAGTCAAGTAAAGAGCCAATATGGCTTCAAGTGTCATTCATAGCTGGTGGCACGGGCCTGTCCCGAAACCCTATAAACCCAACAAGTGGAAAGTAGCTGTCACTGCGAAAGGAAGTGCATCCAGGTTCGGATTAGATGTCTAGGGTTGACTTACGGCATATGCTCCAGGGTGAACCGTCAAGCCCTAAAGCCTGAAGCAGCATATGCAGTGGCCGTTATTGCGCAACCCCTGGTTCTAACCGACAAGTCTTCAAGGGTTGATCCGAGCTACTTTTTTAGACTTGACCCTCCACTCAAGCATCGCAATCTGCTCACTCTGAAAGACGAAGCTTCAGAACTCCGTAAATACCATGACTCCGAGTGTAGTTAAGGGTCCCCGAACTCAGAACACGTATACCTCTATAAAGCATCACGCAAGGCCGCTGCTGCTGCCACAACCCCAAACCTTGCACTCACACCTTGAAGACTAAACCCTACAGCAAAAAAGACACCAAACCCTGAACCCTAGAAAACCCTACAGCAAAAAAAGACACCAAACCCCTGAACCCTAGAAAACCCTACAGCAAAAAACAAAAAAAACCTGAACCCTAGAAAACCCTGCAGCAAAAACCACCAAAAAAACACCAAAACCGTGAACTCTAGAAAACCCTACAGCAAAAAACACACCAAACCCCTGAATCCTAGAAAACCCTACCAAAAAAAAAGGCACGAAAACCCTGAACCCTCGACTGCAGTGCCAGGTGCCCCTTGGCCGCCCTGGCACATGAAGTCCCCCGACCTTTCAGAGCTTCGCTTCTGCTCTTTAATTCCTTAGGGCTTAGGGTTTAGGGTTCAGGGTCTAGGGTATAGGGCTTAGGGTTTGGGGTTTAGGGCACTGACCACCAAAACCGAACAAGCAAGCAGTGTAGGAATCTTTGATACGAGCCGAAAGTAATCCGGGAAGTCCTTCATTGCTACCCAGCGAGCCCAATACCCCTTAATTATAAGGAATTTATCCTTAAATTATAGGGGCCTCCTTTAAAGGATCCTGCGCCCCCTATAAATATAGGGTTTAGGTTTTATAGGGAGGGTTTATAGGGTCTAGGGTTTATAGGGTTTAGGGTTTAGGTTTTAGGGTGTATAAGGTTTGTAGGGTTTAAGGTTTATAGGGCTTATAGGCTTTACGGGGTTTATAGGGTTTATGGGGTTTAGGTTTTAGGGTTTATAGGGTTTATAGGGTTTATGGGGTTTAGAGGGTGTGGAGTTTAGGGTTTATAGGGTTTAGGGTTTAGGGTTCAGGGTTCCTTTATTCTAGTTACTACGAGATACAACAAGACCCTGTTCTATGTATTGAGCCCCCCCACCACCACTCCAAATTGAACACTGACTGCTGAACCCAGCTCGGGTTGCGTTTGACGGCTTCGGGTAAGACGGTTCGTTCAGGAATCGGTAGGCTTTTACCCCACATCGTCGAGTCTTACTTTAAGGATCAAGATATTGCGGAACGGCCCTGAACCCGCCCCAAGTTATCAACCTTGACTGCCCTCCGGACTTGAGGATTTATGGGTGTGAGGGTTTGAGGGTTAGCGGGTTTTGGGGGCCGTTCAAAGCGATAGTTCCGATAAGACAGAGGTTTGAGGGGTCTCACATACAAAAATTCGCGGAACTACTGAATTATTCAAGCGTCTGTACTATACCCATAGGCCCCTAAGTAGTTCCTGTTTATGGTTTATATTTAGAATCTTATAAGGTAATCCCAAAAAGGAACTACTTAGGGGCCTATGGGTATTCAGATGCTTCAGCACACCTTGGGTAAGTTTCCCTTGCAGGGGAGCTGAGTTTGCTCGAGCTTCTCATGCATGGACTCTCGGGCCCACGGTGCCGTACGTGCGAAATTAATCCATCGCCTTTTGGAAACACTCCCTGCAAGGGTTTAGGGTTTATAGGGCTTAGGGTTTAGGGGCACCACCTGAGCAAGGATGTGACACCTTGCCGGAAAGATCTTGTAAGTGTACATGGACGTTGAGTTCCCTGTTCGGGGCTGTATTGCATCCCTGGGGCTCCAAATAGCCCAAAGCAGGTACCATTTACAGACTTTAGACCTTAAAGTAGGTACTATTTGTTTACTTGGAGCCCTCGGGCCCTACCCATAGGCCTCTAAGTAGTTCCTTTTTTGGGATTACCTTATAGGATTCTAAATAAAGACCGCAAAAAGGAAGTACTTAGGGGCCCTACGGCCTAGGGCATACCCGAGACCCAAAACCCTATAAACCCTAAACCCTATAAACCCTAGCTTGGACAACTTGTGGATCATATTGGCATGCTTCTGTGCCAGCTGCTCGGCAGTAGGTTCGCCACTGCCCATACCTGATGGTGCATTCCAAAGGTCTTGGGTTGCACGATCGGAGATAGCGCGCAAAGCTGACACTAGCAAAGGCCAGATACAATAGACTTCAGGATTACGATGCCAGGACCGCAAGCGCTTGGGATCCGGGGTTCCTGGCACAGGGTCTCCTCAAACCTTCATCTGAAGCCTGCAGTTTCCCTTCGGAAGATAAAGGGTAGCTCCTCACCTCCAGCTCCTCCTTCTTCGCCTCTGGAACACGTTTGTCGGGTTTGCCTTTGCCAGTGGCCTTGGCATTTTTCTCTCCCTTCGGCGGCATACTTCCGTGGTGGTGTGAAAGAAGAAACACGTCTGCCACTTCCGCTTGCCAGCCTTGTAGCGACGCCTGGCGCGGCTTCTCGCGGCTCGCTGCCGCCTGTGCCACGCCGGGCTGCGGGACCTCTTGTGTCCCTTCGTATCCAAGACAGAGCAAACAAACTCCTGCCATCAGCAGGAAATAAACTATAGCCCACGCGGCGGGGCGGCCCATATACCACAGCACAACGGCCCAAAAGGCAGCGTTATCCACAAGCAATGAGCAAAGCCGACAGCTAATTTAATAGCAGTGTTGGCAAAAGCCCCGCACCAAGGAGCGGCAGCTGGTAAACCCCTAAACCGTAAGGTTAGGGCATACCCGAGACCAAAAGCGTTCTTAGATCTTTACGGAGCTCTGCAGCTCCTCCTCGAAGGCTTGGCTTTAAAGACTCATGTTTAGGGTTTAGGGTTTAGGGTTTATAGGGAGTTTAGGGTTTAAGGTTTAGGGTTTAGGAGTGTCGTTTCAATCTGGTGGTGTCAAGTATACAATTTCAGGGTTGGGGTTGCGCAGGAACGGGACTCTAATGGAACTGTATGCTGCATCCTCATCCGTACGCCGAGGACCAACAAAGAGTGGCCCAGCTTGAATTGAGGAAAATACTCAGGGTTTAGGGTTGAGGATGTAATTAGCCCTAAGCCCGAAGCCCTAAACCCTATTAGGTTAGAAATCCTGCACCAACCGAGCCAACTGCATCATAACGTAGTACGTCTCCTGGCCGGGGCGTCTGCCAAGGGGTGTGGGCTCGGCAGTGTGATTCGGGTGTGACTTCATCACCCTTCGCCTAAATCTAATTCCGAAACCTATACAAGCGGCCATGTACCTAAAGTATAGCATAGACCTCAAACCCCAAACCCTAAAATATAGTATAGACCTTCACCCTATCGTAAGTAACTATACACTCAGGAGCCCTCTCAGGCTTAGAGATATATACCCTCCCGTCGGGAAGACTTGAGCATCTTCTTTGACGCCCCGTCTCCGAGGCTCGACACCCAAGCCCCGGTATCTGCATCGTATGGGTTTGGCTTCAATTTTTGTTTTTTTGTTGAGGGGGTGTAGGGTTGGGTATGGTTCACAAGGAGGTTCAGGCTCAGGGCATCGTAGCAATACCTTTTCTTGCTTTCATATTGGAGTTTGTAAGGTACATGGTGTATGGTTCGGGGTTTGGGGATTGATCGTAGGGCCTGGGCTACAGCTTCACCGCTGAACATGGCTGCGTGGGTGAAGAAACTGTTCCGCTGACTTCGTCATTATTCAAGACTAGCAGCACCACCCGGAAAGACACAATGCTTGCAAGTCTGCCAGTTCTTCGCAACGTGTGCAAGTGTTGGCTGTTGCGCGGGGCATACCCTAAGGGTCGTCCTTGTACCCAACCAGTATATACTGTGGCCGCAAACTACCTATATAGGCATGTAAGGCCAAAGTATAACCTGTTTGGGCACCCGGACCCTTAGGGATACGGTTGAAAGGGCAATGGCAACAGCTTTTGGGCCAACCGCCGCAGCAACTTGCCGCCACCTCGAAATGCCAGATGCTCTTGGTGGCCTGGCAACGGGGCAAGCCAGACTTTTGGTGGCCTGGCAAAAGGGCAAGCAAGTCCAGACTTCCGTCGAGGCCGTGTGCATCACCAATTGAAGCACGCAAGAAACGTGTGCATCACCAATGGAAGCACGCAAGGAATCTTGGCCGTACAGTGACAAGGAGAAGCGAGCGAGGCAAGAATGATCACGGGATGCACAGAGCGAGTCACCCGTCAACGTGAGAGTTCGCCTTCTCTCCGCCGCTACCCCTTCCCTAGGGCTCCAAGTATACAAATAGTACCTACTTTAGGGTCTAAAGTCTGTAACTAGTACCTACTTTGAGCTATTTGGAGCCCCAGGGTTTTCCATCGCCGCATGGACGAACTCACGAAATGCACAGGGCAAGAAAGTCAAGCTTCCGAGAGCAGAAGACAGCTCTTAAGGCAGCGAAGTGTCCTGGTAAGGCCCCTTTTTTGACGAGAACAAAGGCAGAGATAGAGAGCTTTTGGTTCAGAATTATGAAATTTATGTATTGCATGGGGGGCTTGGAGAGCCCCCGGGGCATGGAGAGACGGGGGGGGCGGGGGGGTGGTCCGTATCTGCATGGTGCATACGAAGGACGATATAGAACCTCGAAGAAAAGCTGTAACAAAGGGGGCGAAGACGTGAGGGATAAGGCTTATCCCAGACTCCGGGAGGATCCAAAAAGTAGATCCATTAAGGGGGTTCCTACAAAGTACCCTTTTAGTAGTTAGGGTCCCAAATTAGGGGATCTACTATCCTCCTGGGATAAGGCCAGATGGTCTAACCTGGATCTTCGATGTCCCCGTGCTCGGGGCTTCGGTAGGGTTTAGGGCTTATAGGGCTTACAGCTTTGGGGCTTAAGTTTTAAAGCTTCGGGTCTAGATCCTGCAGGCTTGGGTGGGAACGACCGTTTTGACATCGGAATGTGGCAAGCTCAATGACAAGAGCTGCGGCTGATGGGTTTCGGGCTTAAAGTTTAGGTAGATCAGGCTATGGGAACTGTGGTGTGTTCCTCAGTACGGACAATGCAGGATTTTGTCCATCAGCGGTGTTAATTATTGCCAACAGAGCTTTGGGATCTTGGGTTTGAGCAGGAGTTGTCTGGGTTCAAACATGAGGGTAGTTGAGGGTCTAGGTAGCCTGGAACCAAAAGCACATCCGTTTGCGGAGGTCCTGGAAGGTTTTTTCCCAAGCGAAGAAGAACGACCACATCACGAGCACCAGGACGCCCAGCGTACCGTAGCCGAACACCAACTGCAGTGTTGGGACCAAGCGCGATTTGAGGTTGTGTTTTTGGGAGGCTTGGAATCAGGGTTCAGGTTGCAGGCTTGGGGTTCTGGGGTGTAGGGTATGCTCCACCCCATGCCAACAAAACGAGTGCTAAAGGCCCTACATTTCGCCCGAACCGTCAACTTCGTTAACCCTAGACTTCACGACGGAAACTGAAACACAAGAACCACCACCAGATGATCAAGTTTGTGCTTTGAAAGACTAGATATACGTTGTGAGTGTAGATCCGGCAAAATCCACTGGATCGACACGGATTTAGGGTGTAAAATCGGTTTTTTGAGCTGAAGGTTGATGGCTGAGAATGGTCCAATTTGCAGGCTTGGTGTTAGGGTTTTGGGCTTAGGGGTTCAGGGCTGAGGGGCCAGGGAGACTTTCCAAAAATCAGCAGGGTCAAGGTTTTCTGCAGGATGGCCCAAGGTACGGTATACCTACGACTTGCTACCGAGGATGGCGAATCAGTTCATCCATGTCATCGATTTGAGCTGAGGGTGTGGGTCTAGTTGAGGGCTTCAGTCAAGCCACGGCAAAGACGATGTTCTCGTAGGTGGGACTGCTCCCGAAGTACTCCTCAGATAGAGCAAGTATGATGTATACTCTGTGTACCCTCGATTCTCACATCGCCTTAAATGTAAAACCTTACTTATATCGATATTGAACTTGGTATCCTAGCCAAAACTTTACTTGCAGCTGTTTCTTAAGGGTTACAATAACCAAAGACTAAGAGTTATATTTCTCAGTACCCCTAAGATATTGAAGTGAACAAAGAGGACCGGGCCTTGTCCCCCAAACTTGCTCCCCCCCCCCACACTGAATCCTGAAAAAGAGCGGTTGAGGGTTTAGGATTTAGGGTTGAGGGTTAACCCAAGCCGTGGTCCTCTAAGCGAAAGCCCCGCAAAATCCGAAGGTTCACGGTTTAGGGTTAGGGTTTAGGGTTTAGGGTTAGGGTTTAGGGTTTAGGGTGCCCGAAGCACTCCACCCACAACCTTGCCTGCCTACCTACCAAGCTACCAAGCGCATACCTACATGCGCACATACCCGGAAAGTCACATTGCCGTACAGATACGTGCATATCAGAGACCGTCACGTGCGTATACAGTTTTGTTTCAATCACGCATGCGAATGATAGAATGCTTAGAAACGATGTCCGGGCTGCTGCATCCGTTTCTTGGTAGTCATCATGCAGCCATACAGCCCAAAAATACTTGTCACTGCTTGTAGCAACCATACTGAAAACTCGCAAAATTTCAACGTTGTAGGGTCTGAGGGTTTTGTACTTTCTGTAGATAGAGACGGCGTCGACCTGCTTGGGTGTAGGAGGGTTGGAGCCGGCCATGGGCTTCGTCCTACGCTTGATGATATACATCCTGCATCACCCGTAATAAGGAACATACCATAATTCCCATAGTTTAGGGTCCTTAAGGTAATGCGGGATTTATATCATCAACAGTAGTTCAGGTCTTCAGGGGAGCTGTTCTGTGATTGCAGGACCTGTATAGGAGCTTTGGGCATTTGATCGGGCTGGCTTATCCTTCCTCAAGTTCACCCTAGGGCTCCAAGTATACAAATATTACCTACTTTGGGGTCTAAAGTCTGTAAATAGTACTACCTTGGGCTATTGGGAGCCCAGGGTAAGTGCTCCAGTTTAAGGTTTCCCGGGCTCGGTTCGGTAAACCTACGGTCCGAAGGACCGAAGAAGTAGGTACCTGGGTTGCGGATAGTAGCTTTGTCGATTGGGAAAGTCTGTACTTATTAGGTCCTTGCCCTTACCCTGGGGCTCCAAATAGCCCAAAGTAGGTACTATTTAAAGACTTTAGACCCCAAAGTAGGTACTATTTCCTTGGAGCCCTAGGGTTAGGGTATGCATGATCTCTGCAGCCCTGGCACCATCTGCATGGACATCAGCACGCAAAGTACCTAGGCCATGTCAAGCCCTTTGCCTAAGGATCAGCACTCCGGGGGCTCTGCGACTTTGTCGTTGCAAATCTGCCTTCTGCGGAATTTGTGCTATTTACCTATTGCAGTGCGATAACCCTGGGGCTCTAAATAGCCCAAAGTAGGTACTATTTGCAGCCGTTAGACCCCAAAGTAGGTACTAATTGTATACTTGGAGCCCTAGGGTAATCAGAAAGTGAAGCTCAGGCTGAGTTGACCCTATAAAGGTTTTACGGCGAGGCGTAAATCCGGAGATGGTCTGGCGACCAAAGATTCGGACCATTGCAGACTCAGTAGTCGCGTGGCTGACCTGAACGTAACTATATCACCACTGTCCCGAAGCTTGCAGCTAATCCTTGTCTTTCACACGGGAGGTGCAAGCATGATGGATCCAGATGACGTGCCCTTTCAGGTGTCCGTAGTATTACGAACTCTCAGGAAATAAAAAGCTCCATAGTCTTCAACATCTCACATCCATCGCCCGAGCCAGAACAGACATGACGGTACAGGGGCTTCAAATTTCAAAGACTGTAGCTTAGTTCTCTGAATATTTCCTTTTTAGGGTCCTGTTTTTACAGATGCCGTACTGTTTTTGGGACCTAAAGTAAAGAGGGACCCTAATTTAGAGAACTACGTAACCAGCGTCAAGAGGAAGATCCGGGCTAAGGCACTGAAGCAGACGTCTAGCGCTCACGGAAACTGGAACGCCTCAACGGGGGCTGAACCCAAGACCCTAAACCCCAAACCCTCAACCCTGAACCCAAGACCCTAAACCCTATAAACCCAAAACCCTGAGCCAAAGGATCTCCCAAACCCCCCCGGAAAAAACCCCCCACCTCCATCGCCAAAATCCCATAAAACCCTCGTACCCATATAGGCCCCTAAGTATTTCCTTCTTGTGGTTTATATTTAGAATCCTATAAGGTAATCCCAAAAAGGAACTACCTAGGGGCCCATGGGTAGATCACCTCAAGGCCCCGACGTTGCAGAAAGCGAAGCAGCTCTCCAGGAAGTTTAAACCTCCCGAATCAACAGCCCTGAGGGTCCATGTACCCACGTAGTACACACACATAGGCCCCCTAAGCAGTTCCGTTTTGGGATTACCTTATAGGATTCTAAATAAAAGCCATGAAAAGGAACTACGTAGGGGCCTATGGGTAATTGAGCGCAAAAGTACCTAGGTAGGACGTACCCTGGGGCTCCAAATAGCCCAAAGTAGGTACTATTTAAAGACTTTAGACCCCAAAGTAGGTTGTGTACTTGGAGCCCTAGGGGTACTTTATCAGGCCTAAGTATATTCTATTTAAGGGTACATGGACCCTTAGGGTCTAGGGGCCCTAATATAACTAGAATAAGATTTCCAGGCATACGACTGTACAAACAGAAGTGTATTGAAACCCTTTAGTTTGAGGCGTTGGTAGTGTTGAAACTCCTCTATATGATCAAGTGGGTTGTGTTTTTCGGCCTTGCCGCGATGCTCAGCTGCAACTCTTGCTTTGTTTGCGCGTGTGATTTCTGATCATAGGACACTGTAAGGAATTGCCGCCATTGGCCGTTTAGATGGTGATTCGGGCTCAGAGGAATGTAGTTGGCATGTCCCGGCCATCAGGGTTTCTTTCTCCCAGGGGCTCCAAATAGCCCAAAGTAGGTGCTATTTGAAGGCTTTAGACCCCAAAGTAGGCACTATTGGTGTACTTGAAGCCCTAGGGTCTTTCAGGGCTGTAAGCTTCCAGCTCTCTGGCGCTTTGGGTTTCGGTTTGGTTTTGTAAAGCGTCCAAAGATGCTGTAGAATGCTTCAGGAGTCTAAGACGGCTCTTGAAAGTCTTCGTGTAAAGATGTGCTTGACCTTCAGGCTCGATATACTTAGCCTCAAAGATCTCAGACTGCGTTTAGCCCTCTAGCCCTGAAGACCTCGCAACATGCACACTTTGAGCCGTAAAGCGACTTGCTTCGAGACTCCGAGTCCTTGAAGCCTAAAGCCCAAACCCTACAGGCTAAAACCCCAAAACCCAACCTAAGCCCTATAAAGACCCACGGACAGCAATCCTCAACTCCATCCCAAGGCCTCGATGGCGATACGGCTGCACCGACAGAGAGAGCGTAAAGTAGCTTGCGCAGATGGCCAGAGCCAGTTGGAGGCCTCGGTGCAGGCTTACCCTTACCCCCTCAAAGGACTCACATTTTACGGCTTTTGGGACCAAAGACCCAATTATATAAGGCTTTTGGGCTATGTTGATGCTAAGGGTTAGAGTCTTTGGCTTAAGGATTTTTTTGTAGCAGTATGTAGCAGTCGTATATGATTTTCGAGATGCAGGGTCTTGTAATTTCTCAATGTTTTCTGGGCTGAAGAGCCGGATCTAGCTACCCTTCTATGTGCTTCAGATGATTACATTTTTCGGAAAATGTGTGCGATTCGGAAGCCATGCATGCTAAACTGGAAGTTCGGAACCAGTTTCATACGAAAGTGGACTTGCAGGTATCTGGTTCCCAGTTAGGGCCATATTAAAAATGATCCTTTTTAATCCTGACTAGGGTTTATTATAACAACAATGTAAAATTCTATCCAACAAGGATCCAGGTATGATGTTGAAGCAAGGCTCTCAGAGCAGGGAGCAAAGTCCGAAGACGATCCGGCCCTGCTCCCGTCCCAGGCCAGAAGACCCTGAACCAAACAGCCCGGAATGCAGCCTTAATCATGGGAATAGGGTGTTGCGGCATAATCTGGTTTAACTATAAGGAAGTGTTTGATAGGGGGATCCTAGTGCGAAATATTCCCACCCCTGTATTAACCTCTTGCGGTGCCGAAAACAACACCCGAAGGGCCCAAGTAGTCCTTACGGCTTTTGGTTTTTGGTAGCCTGAATTTTCAAAGGACCTTCAGACCTATTGATTTTTCGAAGTACCTCGGTTGGCGATATAAAATATAAACCCTGCATTATCCATAATAAGGAACATACCATAACTCCCATAGCTTAGGGTCCTTAAGGTAAGGCAGGATTGATATCATCAACAGTTGGACCCTTTAGGGGCTAAACCCTAAACCCTAAACCCCAAACCCCAACCCCAAAACCCTAAACCCGTAAACCCTTAACCCCAAACCCCAACCCCAAAACCCTAAACCCCTAAACCCTAAACCCCTAAACCCTAAACCCCAAACCCCAAACCCCAAACCCCAACCCCAACCCCAAAACCCCCAAACCCCTAAACCCTAAAAGCAGAATCCCAGGTGCCTAGGCCGGGCCGATGCGTGGTGTTCACCCAAATGAGTCCCAAAGCTGTCTTGTGCGCAAGGACGACGAGCTCCTCAGGCTTTAGGCTTTAGGGGGCCAGGGTTTAGGGCTTAGGGGCTTAGGGGCTTTTGGGCTTAAGGGGTTTAGGGCTTTAGGGGTTTTAAGGGTTTAGGGTTTAACGGTTTCGGGGTTTAGGGGTTTAGGGGCTTAGGGGTTTTAGGGTTTAGAGCGCAGGGATCCAAGTGCCCAGAAAATAGGTGTGTAGGTTTCCATGACGGTGCCATGCCTTAAGGGTTCTAAAAGGATTCTCCAGGTCTGCATGGAGATGTGGTAGTTTCCCCAAATAGGGGGACCCCAATATAGAACCCAAAATACTATAGTCCTTATTATAGGGCCACCCAAAAAAGGGTACCCCCAATTTTTGGGAAACCCCTATGTCATAAAGGTCCATAGGTCCTCGGGTTTAGGAAAGTACGTAGAGCTTGGCGAGTGTATGGTTAAATAGGTGCTTGGCTTCCAAGCTTTTCCGGGCTTTCTGGGTCCGAAATGTTGGCCTTACGGCCTCGGTGTTAGGATTTCGGGAGCCTTAGGATTTCGGGAGCCTGGATCTTCAGGGTTTCGGGCTTAGGGGTTTGGGGGTTTAGGGGTTTAGGGTTTAGGGGTTTAGGGCCTAGGGTTTCCGCTTAAGTTGGGGTTAGGGGGTTAGGGCTGAGGGTTGTTGAGTCTTGAGTAAAAGCCGCCAGTGTGTTCAGACCACAGGAACGTAGGCAGCTCGGTTAACAGATGTGGTGTCAAAGGATACCGAGATCCTGGGTCGCTGTCGCCTGGTATAATAAATATTATAACTGTACCCATAGGCCCCTCAGCAGTTCCTTTTTATGGTTATATTTAGAATCCTATATAAGGCAACCCCAAAACTACTTAGGGGCCTATGGGTAATAAGTAAACCTAGGGAATAGCATGAGCTTCAACAGTGTCTATGCAGGTGCTTTCAGGTTCAGAAGTTATGTGTTTGGGCTAACCCAGATTGACGCGAAGTGCCCCCTCAGAAGAGCTTTTAAGATGTGCCGGAATTGAAGTTGTCCCCTAACTGGTCCATGTACGGGTTTGCGATATAGGTGCCTCAAGCACAAAGGACTAAACTCTATGGGTACATGGAAAATTCCGCAGTTTTTGCTTCGAGCTCAACTGGTGGCAGACAATATTTGGCGAAAAAATTGGGCTTCGAAGGCTCTTGCCGTCGAGCGTGGGTTCAACGTTTAGGATATCGGCACGAAGTCCGTCACCCCACACCCCCACTTAACCCTACACCCCAAAAGCAGTAAACCCTAAACCCAACCCTAAACCTTAAACCCCGAACCCCAAACCCCAAACCCTACACCCTAAACCCCTAAACCCCTAAACCCGAAGCCATCGGCACCGAAGTCGCAGGGAGTCTGTCTCGCCGGAGCCGGTCAGGGAGCGAAGAGCGA
>CAJNJA010008374.1:0-15483 GCA_905231915.1 Symbiodinium necroappetens
TACTACAACTACTGCTACTGCTACTACTACTACTACTACTATCACTACTTGCTGCTACTACTACTACTACTACTACTCCTGCTACTACTACTACTACTACTACTACTACTACTATCACTACTTGCTTATACTATTACCACTAGTACCACGGTGACGCAGTAGTAGGGAGTTTGAGAATTCAGGCGGAAGACGAGCTTTCACTGAGCCACGACCTTTCGACGACTTTGAGCCGGCCCACGACGCAAGAAAGGTTCTTGACCTTTTCGGAGGAGGCTCCGTTTCTCGGAATCCGGGATTTCTCCAGTTTCGTATGTAGGGTTTCGTGTTTATGGCGATTGCACAGGTCCAGATGCAAAAAGGTTTGAAGGTTGTCGGAAGATGCAGAGACAGGACTCGCGTGAATAAGGTGGCGAGTGGAAGGAGGTGTGTGTGTGTGTGTTGCACGAGATGCGTGCCTTCAGTTTTCTAGAAGCATTGCAGAGACTGGTTCATGTTGCGCTTGCACGCTTCCTCTACCGGCCCTGAAGCCGGAGAGAGCCACGAGAGCGGCCTGTGCCCCCACCCAACGGAAGAAGTAGAAGCATCGAAGCGCGAATCTTCCTACACATGTACCAACGTGCAATGGCAGGTAAACGGTGAGCTTGCCCTCAGCCGGCCCATGACACAGTCCACCTTCGAGTTTGGAGAGGCCGACCAAACTAATGCCGAACAACCTTATTACCAACGCAGTCCAAGAGCCATGCTCGCACATGAACCTGCAATATCAGCGCTCGTGGCAAGTTCCCCTGAGTGGTTGGGAGTACATCAACAAAGAAGGTCTACGAATCCACAGGCAGCCTTGAACTTGGACAATGTACTTCTAATCCTGCACATCCCGCCAACAGTTGAGTTCCCAACCCTAAGATACACCTTGATTGTCCCAGGTGTTGGGTGGAGCTTTCGGCTACGAGGTTCTTGCTCAGTAACCCTGAAGAAATGTCACGTACCACATGTCCCTCCGCATCAAGAACCCCTGTAGAAGACTCCGGGCGTCTTTGCAGTACAGAGCCACAACGGGACCCAGACGGAAACGGTTGAAACCTACGCGCAGGCGGTGCTTTTGTTGGGCTCCTGTTTGTATGAGAGATTCCAAAGAGGCCAGCAGCGAGCTGGCAACGAGCCGACCCGTGACGCAACACACGGTCACCTTCTCGGAGGCCCGGGGGGAGACTGTGGCCCGACATAAACCCTCTAACGGTGGAGGGTCTCAGGCTTAGGGTGTAAGGCCCTATCTATGTGAACTTGTGGACTCCCGAATCTGGGAGTCACAACGTCGAAGGATGTAGTCTAGAGTCGAGGCTCGAGAAGAGCCCGGAAGGTTTTCGTTAATGCCCTAAGCCTCGCCTGCCCTGGCCGAGTGAGAGTGCTGAAACAGGCCCTATCAGATCCTACCAGATAGGCCAAATCACGGCCTTGCAGAAGGGCTATGAAAGCCTTAGAAATGAATTCACATAGGCCCATAGAAGCCTGGAGTCCAAAGCAAGCTTCAATAACATATCAATCAGGAAGCAGGGGAGTAGCAGCAACAGAAGCAATAAACGACACCCACGACAGCAGCGACAACGAACAACAATGTGATGACGCTGTGGACGGAAGAGGCTTGGTGCATCAGAGCGACTGAGACTGAGCAAGTAAACAACGAAACCAAGATCCGAAACCATGCTTTAATGAACTTCCTATACTGCTGTCATGGTCGTTGTAGTCGCCGCGTCGTCGCAATGGGACTTAGCTGTCGGGTTTTGGCATGTAGCATCTCATGGTGCTTTTGTCGAAATCTTACAAGGCCGATCGTACCCGTAAAATAGCAACTGTGTAGCAACCCCGTTTTAAATCCGTTTTTGGAACCATAGAACCTTAAACCATCAACATGGCAGAGCCTGGCAGGTAAAGCTTCTCCAACTAGGATACTTGTGAGCTGAGGGAGCGTTACTAAACGTTGACTGACGGCATCCTCTTAACAAGTTGGTAGCAGTATTAGGGTTGTGTTTGTGATTGCCGCTCTTTCTCGTTGTGCTCAGCCGACCCAGCGACGATACTCCTCGCCTGGATTGTTCGAGTTGTGAGCGGGGAAAGCTTAAGCCCGAAGCTACACCCCGGAAAGAAAAGCCCTAAACCCAAAACCCTGAACCGTCCGGTGGGAGGCAAAAAAACCCTGAACCATGCTCTGGCTTCTCCGAGTTAAAAAGAGCGTCAATCCCCAACCTTACCGCCCTAAACTCTGGTTGCCTCGACTCTGGGGAGGCCAGCTGCGAGCTTCCTGTCTTGCACCGCCAAAGTACGCAGCACTCAGAGGCCTGCGTCATGAGATGGGTCAGATAGGCGTTAGAATAACTAGTTAGTCAGTAGTGATCTTGAAAGGAACCCTTTCCAGATAGAACAGTGCGGCGCGGGGAGCAGCACAGGAGCACACTGAGCAGCTCTTGTTACAGTCACAAAATCCTAGAATCTAGAACCCTCTGGCAGTGTGCGAGTTGCGAGAGCGTAAAACACCCTACATAAACCCACACCCCGACGTTGAAGCGGGCTCTGGGCTGTATCGGTGGTATTCATGGGTTAGAATGGTTCCGGTACTATCCTTGCTGCCTGCGTGGTTTCTCTAGCGTGACGGATTTGTGTGGAGCCTTGCCTGCCTTGTGCGAGAGTGAGAGTCAAAATCCCGGCAACGCTAACCCCCCCTCTAACCCTCTGCCCCAAAACCCAAAATAGGATCGCCTTGAAGGGGTGACTTTGAGTTAATGCTAGCGCCAAAGTGCGATCGTCGTACCAGGAACCTCGCCCGGGCATGTCCGAGAGTGAGTGCTGAAAACCCAAAAGTCCTGAGTGTTCTTCTCCAGGGAGGCTTCGGCAGCGAGGCTGTGGCGTCTTTCTGCTTCGCGCCGGCCGTGGGCTCAGCCGGTGGCACCGCATCGAAATTTGGTGGTTTACGAGAGGGAAATACGGGTTTTCGGTGCCGGCTGAGTTTGGGCTTCGATAGCGCATCTCGCCTCTGTCAAGGTTGAGTCGATGAGGACCGGATACAGGAAATGACTTTGGTTTGCGGATTCAAGAGTTCCTAAGGCACCTCAGAGAAACCTCGTTCAAGGAAGAGTTCGGGATTAAGGATCCTAAACCCTGAAGGCCCGAAGCCCTCTTTACTTGCCGACCTTCGACTACCTGGCTTGTCCGAGTATTTGAGAGCGTAAACCCTCTTTACGGGGCTGCGCAGTGAGTAGTGTGGCTAGCCCGCAGCTCAGGGGTATGGGGCTTCCCTGGGTGCTAAGGCAAGTACGGGTTGCAGAGGAGGGAAGTACACTGTTCCAGTCAAAACTTTTATAGCATGGAGCAGCGCCTCGCAAGAAGCGAGTTTGCTCCTCCACCATGGGCCTGGACTTCAACGCATCACTGCACAACTGACTCGCATCATCACCATCATCATAGTCAGTGCCATCATCGACAGCAATCGTCCGGACGGGGCAGATGTGCGTGGCAACAAAGAGCTGCTGTCGTGGCCGAGCCTGACACGCACCTGACAGTTTCGCAGCCACCGAATTGGTAACCAAGCAAAGGTATGCTTCCTCAAACCGCGCAATCCCAAACCAGCATGTAACCCTACATACTTCTTAGATCCCAAACCATACACCCTAGTGCCGTACATGAACACTACATCCTGAACCCTGCTTCCCCGAAAAGACCCTACTGTCTTCTTGGGGGGACTTTGAGTAGCAAGAACAATAGTAAGAAGAAGAAGAAGGAGCATGCAGTTCGAGCCACTCTGACAGCAAGGACCCCGAGAACGGGACCTGGATTTGGAGAATCCCCCTTATTGCCACCGGAACCTTGAGCACGACATTTTCGGGTTTCGGCGCTCACCCTCGGACATTTTAGTTCCGGAGAGAGATTGAGGCCTCTGGTGCAGAAGCCCTGGATCGTGCCAGTCAAAGAGACTACCTGACGCAGGCCTGAGCTCCGATGTGGAGCTTCTTGTTGAAAAGCCGGACTTCCGGCTATGAGGTCTTTACAGGCCTAGAACAAGACTCCCATCATTTAGGCCAACTTAGGCTCTACGTACTGGGCTCGCTTGTGTTATAAGACTTCCGCTCTGGCGGTGTTTGCGGCAAACTCATACCTAGACGCCTGGAACCTAGCACAAAAAAGCCCTAAACCCTCAACCCTAAACAGGCATGTCCTTGCTAAGTAGGAGGGGAAAAACCCTTAAACGGTTGCACTTCAGAGAACAATCTGCTCCAGCCAGAAGGGTTTAGGGACCTGAGAGGGTCGAAGCCCATCCGCCCCAATGCCCCCGCATACCGGAGCTGTGCAGGTATCGTGTTGATGATCATCACGATCATGGTGATGATGATGCCGATGATGAATACGTGTGAAGATGATATATATATATACATATATATATATATGTACATCTATATATGTGCATATACAGCTATATATATATATATATAAAATGTGTGTGTAGATTCCTCAAAGCCCAGCTCTCCTCACGGAAGGCCCTGGGGCTGGATCGGGAGATGGAGCCTGTGGCACCTCCGCTGCCTGCGAGGACAAGGTCCGCCCTTCCGAAAATTTCTGGGCCTCGAATCAGGATGGGCTCCTGAAGCAGGAAAGGGAGCATGAAACGTGTTTTCTCTGGAAAAACAAGGGTGTCGGGTTGACTTGACAGGATGAGACCTTCAGCAGTTCATTTTGTCCGTCGAGAGTGGCCTATACAATCCACATCTCTTCCTGTGAACCTGGCACTACTCCGACACATCTCCACACCGAACCCTCCCATCACCTCATGCAGACCACCACCTGGGAAAGCGCGGCAGCTTCGTGTGGCAGCGCTCAAGGCCCAGGGCAGCCCGTTGTTTCTTGAGGTTAGTTTGGATTTGGGGCTGCGCAAGTTGGAGCCCTCCTTCAGCATTGAAGGAGTTCAGGCTGCAGGGCTTCAGACATTGTGCTGTTTCGTCGTGGGCCATCGAGCTCCATTCAGCCCGTCGCAAGCTGTTTTGTTCTTTCGGATGCGCAGCAGTGCTCACCGAGCTACCACGCTGGAATGGCCATGCGGAGTATGAGCAAGTAGGTGTGTACGTTCTTCTTCATGTGCCCTGGGCTTTGGTAGCTGCAATTTGTGCTGATGGCATGCGCGCTTGCCCGATGGTTGCTGAGTGCTAGCACGCTACAGTAGGAATCATAAGCAGATGCTTTGATAACGCAGACAGTGAGGAAGACGATGCAGGTGATACTGTTGACTTGGCAGCAGCAGCGGCAGCAGCTGCAGCAGCGAAGACGCAACAGGAGCAGCCCGGAGCTGATCGGAGCTGCAGCAGCGACAGGAACGGCAGCACGCGCAGCCGGCACCACCACAAGAACCCTTTGCATTGACTGCAGCATGGTGACCCTTTGCAGCATGCATGCGAGGCAGAAAGCGAGTTGTCAATGCGGCCGTCGCTGGACCAACTGCTTACTTCCGTTTGCGTCGGACCAGCAACTGTGATGGCATTGAAGAGGCCCCAGGTAAATTACGTGTTTCCGCTGAGGCTGTTAGGCTTGAGGCCAGGGTGGCAAGAGGCAGTTCGATTCAACTTGCGGAACGTGGAGCTGTTCCGGCAGTATGAACGAAGGCCATGCTTTCGACGATGCTTCTGCGGGACCGTGGTCCCTTGGAGCATGTTCAGGATACAGCTTCTTTTGACAAGCACTGCTGGGTCAGTCAGATCATCACAGGTAGTACTATGATACGATGGCTTGCTACAACTAACAGTGCGACTTTGGACGACCGTGCCACTGTTTGCCCTTGATTTTTGAACTTGATGATGCTCTCAGGCTCTCGTGACCATTCCTCCAACTAAGGTCGTTGTAAATATTGTCTTATCATTGCTTGAGACCTTCACTACATTACACCTCTCACTATGGATCATTGTTACTGTTCTTATTCCACTGTTTGGTAAGACGTAAGACCGTTGCGTGTAAAGGGAGCGCCGGAGGCACGAACAGCGGCTCAGCCATTTCCGTTATAGCACAAGTTCGACCAAGGCCTGCCCCCCCTGCTATTTCGTTTTAAGAAGTGTTCCCAACTGTAAATTGTGTTCCCGCCACGGTGCACATGCATTTCATGGTGTGGCTCGTCTTCCCACCAGGGTCCTGTGCATTTCCACCTCCCGAAGCCGTGCAGCTGCCACAGTGGCGTTCGTGTTTGGGGGTGCTCCTCGTTTTCCCATCTCGCCAAGCCGTGCTCCCGTCACGGTGCCGTGCTGCAAGAATCGTTCTGCCGCCTCACTGTCTGGTCAGCGTTTCAGTTTCGACGTTTTCGGCTGACGGTTAAGGGTTTAGTTTCAATGCAGGTTCCGTGTTCTCAGGCGGCAAGAACCCCACATCCCAGCACGATGCAGCCAAGCTAAGGAAAAGTTGGATCCTGTGGAGCAAGCCGCAACATCCGGATTTCCTAGGGCTCGTGCGGGTTGTCTCGGGAGCTTCCCCAAGAAAACTAAACCCGAAACTGAATTTTAGACCTTATTAGCAGTATGATGTCTTAGGCCCCAAACCCGAAACCCCAAATTCCTAAGCTCATATACTGCAAGCCCGAAGACACTTCGTGAGGGGTGTGGCCGCCGTTCTAGTAGTAAGGATCCTATTAGTAAAGTCTGTGTTCGCGCCCTTTATTTTCTGGAAACCCCTGGGCTGCTTGACCTGCAGTTTCGAAGCTTAAAGAATACACTTCCGCGAGTTATGTTGGTCCCAGTGATACAAGATCAGCGTTTCAGGCATGCCTACGCTTTGTGTACGGGATGTTGGGACGGCTCCACCATAGGAGAGGGGATTCGGCCTGCAAAGTTGAATGGCTAGCTATCTGCGAAATTGCGATGGCGCAAACCGAGTCTCACATACGAGCTGCAACGATTCTTTGGAAAGGGTTTCGCTGGCTAAGCCCTGCACTCAACTGAAACAAGCGAGTGCTTCTGGTGTTCTGGAACCTTGCAGCCGTGGAAGGGTTACAGTCAAACTTGCCTATGCATTTACAAATTTTTGATTCTCTGCACTGACTGTGCAACGTAACCTGCCTCCTTGCGGGTCTTTGGATCTGATGATGCAGGAGGAGAACACCCAAGCCCCCTAAACCCTCAAAGTCACATCCTGGACGAGATCCTTCCAAAAGCAGTTCGCTCCGAATCGCCGACATTGGCCCTGGGCAAAGCCCAAGGCTGACAACAAGGCCAGAAAGCCTTGGCCAACGCACGAAGGCTACTGCTCGGGAAGCTCCAGTCTCAGGTTCAGGCCGCAAGACCTCTGTTTCTTCTCTCTCTTGCTCGCCCTCTTTCTCTCACTCCTGCCCTTCCTGTGAATTGAGTTAAGCAGATACAGTCGACCAAGCTGACAAGTATGGCAACACACATCGATGTACCACGACACGGGTGCGCGTGAACTCGTTTGCGCGTGAGTGCGTGTGTGTGTGTGTCTATCTTTCTCGTTACATAAATAAATAAATACATAAATGTGTATATATATATATTCATATGCGCTTATATATATATAATGCATGCATGTTACAGAGGCATATTTACACATATCTCAGCATATCTCTCTCTGTCTATCTATCTAGCTATCGATCCATTGATCTATCTACCTATCTATCGACCAATCCGTCTATGTACGTATGACTGTCTCTCTTTCTGCTGCTGTCTGTCTGTCTGTCTGTCTGTCTGTCTGTCTGTCTGTCTGTCTGTCTGTATACATGCATGCATGCATGCATGTATGTATGTACGTTTTTACAAAGACATATGCATATGTTTATATATGTATATGTGTATATATATATGTGCCCACACAGCTTGCTAGCTACTCTGAATATGCACGCGGTTTACACCATCGAATTCATCATCATCGCCTTCTTCTTCTTCATCATCATCACCGCTATTGGTCCTGTTATTCTCACAATCACGTTTTGTCATTGCGATTACTGTTTTCAGTACTTGCACTTTATTATGGTTTGGATTCTGGCTGGCTACGAAGATTTTTATTGGTATTGTTGTAAAGGGTTGCTTGTCCACAGAAGTGTCTTCCCAGCTTGCAGTGGCCATACCGCGGGTTGTTGTAGCCGACAGATGTTTATCCAAATCTCGAGTCCAGCCCAGTCCCTCCAGAAAGGGACTTCTACTGGGATTCGTACCTTGTAGTGTAGCTTAAAGTTTATTGTAGACAGATTGCACCACCTGTGTGCAAAAGCCTTGCCTTCTGCCCAAGGCATTGTGCAAGGTTTTGCATCAAATTCGGAGTTCGCCCCTCCGGCACCATGAGGACTATCAATTCGAAACAGAGGTTCGATGCTTGGAAGCTCGAGTAGGCGATGAGTTCTTTGCAGCAGGTTTCCCCTTGCTTTCATAGTTGGTTTTCGTTTATGATCACAACTGCCTGCATTACAAGTTTCTAGGCCCAGCGAGGGACAGGCATGTTAGCCGGCTAGAGCCAGGGCGCCAAACCTCTGATATAGCCTCAATCCATGACGTCATCGAAAGCCTCCATGTGCGGTCGAGGCCTCGACGACCGGGTTCCCTGGCCCGCCGCCTCCGCGCGATGCGAGACCGCGGAAACTGGGAGGAGGCCCAGGAAGAGTTTTCATGAAGGGCGTCATGACATTACAGGCGCATTGGCTGCTGCACGGAGTGATTGTCAGGCTATGCATATGCATACGCCATACACATGTACCATGTTGGGTCATGGTGGCGGTGTTGCTTGAAGACCAATAAAGTTATCAGTTTTTCTCGATCGCACCTTCCCTCCTCTCCCTTCCTCCCTTCCTCCCTCCCTCTCTCGGGCTGGGCTGGTTTCCGTTGGGCTGAGTGGGCCAGATATAATAGGCATTTTGGTGGGGACCTTCCAGTAAAGATTGCGTCCTGTATTTTATAGGGTTGCTGTGGCGGCTTTGGAGTGTTACAATTCACACACCACCCCTCCTCACCCCCTCCCCCCCCGCGCATGTGTGGAGTCCGGGGTTTCTAGCAGATCGGGTTTCTATTCTGCATAACTTCCCCAGGTGCTGCTGCCCCCAGCCCCCCCCACCCGCCCCCACGTTGTCATAAGTGAACGACCCTTGGGTCACAAGTGACCGCGATTCCCTGAAGGTGCTCGAAGGCTCGAAAATGAAGAATCCTTCCATGCAGGGTTCTACAAGGATGCCTTCTTTTCGGCTTCTGCTTCTCAGAGCCTCGCAAGTGGGTTGAACTTTTTTTTTTTTATGTAGCTTTTTGAGACTGTCTGAAAGGGCTTCATAGGTCGCTCCTTGAGGCTCTGATGTGGGGCGTTTCGGCCTCATGGCTTCAAGGGTTCTATAGGCCCTTATACCCCCCAAACCCTGATAGCCTTAAGCCGCTGATGGACACAGAGACCTCGTCTGGCAGAGTCCGAGTTGCGAGAGCGTAAGAGCCCTAAACCGAATCCAAGTCCGACTTTGCAAGCTTCAACGAACGCCTCAGCCAGGCTCTCCGCATCTGGCGCGCTTCCGGCGACCTGGCTTTGGACCCGGCTGCATGCGCCGAGGCACCATCGCGGGGTGTTTTCGGTAGCCTGCAGGTGTGGATAATCAGTAATGCTAGCCCCTTACAGTCTCCCCAAACCCTCATTTTGTCAGGGCTCGGGGTTTGCAGCTTTTGAACGCTACCCAGCCGCCCTGGACCCAGCAATGCCGGAAGCGAGATCGTAAAGCCATGAGACACCCTGCAAAGCCCCAAAGAGCCTACAGCCGAAAGCCTGAAAGAACTGAGGCACTGGGAGCCATGGTCAGGACGGCCAGTGCAGCTGAGGCCATTCAGCGGGAAGACTCTCAGGTCTTGCAGCTGTCTTTGCCAGGGTTTTGGGCTTGTGGGGATCAAGGTTAGTTTGAAGCGTTTCTCGTTTAGGGGGTTTCAGGTTATGGTAATGTCCCCCTATTTATAGTTCCCATCTAACAGAAGGATACCAGAACATGCACCAGGACCTGTATCAAAATTTTGAGGACCCCGTATTCCTCCCCCTGTTCCTCAAGTCACGCAAGAGGCCTCGCAGCTTCTGCACCAGATGCACAACCAGGTCATGGAGCCCACGACCCAGACCCGTGCGGATGCACAGAGGGCTCGGAGACCCAACCAACCCAAGAAATGTGGAGTTTGGGGTGCTGCAGCCCCTGCTCAAATAGGGTTAAAGTTTCGGGTTTTGAAGAGCTGCAAAGGGGGTGCTCGCATCTGAGGTTCAGGGTCTGGGGGCACTTTTAGGCTTCAGCTTTCTTCAGGTGCAACAGGCTTGTTTTTCTGGAGGAGCTTACTGGTGACTGCTTAAAGTAGCCTGTGTAACAATGATTCGGGTTCCTCCCCTTCACCAGGAACCCAAAGCCTAACAGGGCTTCAGAGTCTGATGACATGATGACACCGACAAAGCCAGCCCCTGAATCGAGGGTAACTTGGTGCACATCTCGGCCGGGGATCGTGTCGGTTTGCAGTTTTGAGGTTTCCGGCGATCATGCACGCGGCTGTGCTGCGGAGTGCAAGAACATTCAACAAGTCATGCGTAGCATCAGCTGTTGCTTGGTTTGCCATTGAGTTGTGGCATATTGATGGTTGGAGGCGTGCAGGGGAGGTCTGGGTCCTTGTTGGATACAATTTTGCATTTTTGTAAAAGTAAACCCTAATAAGGATTCAAAATGATCATTTTCAATATGGCCCTAACTGGGAACCAGAGCTGAATGCGCCTAAAAAAGGCCGGACCATGTGGCCGTGGGATCTGCCGTCGCGGCCTGCGTCGCTGGTGGTGAGTGGGAGCCGGGATAAGCTCTGTCTCTCAACGGTGTCTGATCGACACTCTTTGGATTTCAGGGGCATGCAAGTGAGAGCATCGAAGGCCTTTCGGAAGCTGCGGTTACTTCTCGCCATTATGATCCTAGCTGGTTTGTTTTCCAAGACGGCAAGGTGAGAGAGGTATATTGAAGAATTGCAGAGAGAGTCAGCAACCAAAACGTCCCCGTTTCCTGCTGCGAAGGTTAAAGTCCATGAGTAAAGGAGCGAGATTTGCACGGAGGGTCATGGAAACTTCAACTCAGCTGACGAGGAGGAGGCCGTGAAGCTCCTGTCGGAAGTGGAACTTTGGACGCTCGGTATTCGGAAGAACCTGTCCTTACATTTCTTCACCCTCCCGTCGCAGTGTTTTTCGGCTCATGCTTGTGCCAGAACCAGCATTAAGCGTACTGGCTGTCGAGCGGAAATCCCCCAAAACAGGAAATCCTGACACCTCCCTGCAGAAGGAAGCTTCCGGCAAAGTCTGTGGGATCTGTGGCCTACAACGCTGCCATCGGCGCCTGCGGCTATGCCCACTCCGCGGAGAGCAAGGGTTCTGCGAAGTGGAGCAGTGGTGCATGTGGAGATACTCTTATCTGCAAAGTGGCTGCCCACATCTTGGCTTTCGCATTGCCATGTCTTACCCTATCCCACTCGGCGGAATGAAGAGAGAGAGAGAGAGAGAGAGAGAGGCAGGGAGGTCTCGCAACAGACCTTCATGCGTAAGGGGTACAAACAGCCGTACTGTGAATCAACCTCCATGCACAACCTTGACGATTCACCAGAGCTGACGGGACTTGCTTGGAGAGTATGCACCCAGTTAAAATAATTGGGCCTTGCAGTGAGTCACAAGTCTTGGTGGGGATGGAGCTCCCAAGCGCAATGTAAATTTGACAACCCTGCAGGAGAGCGCTCTCCAGCTCATCGAGCGGATGGATCGACAGAAGGCCTCGGAAAGCTCCGCCTTCGGGACCTCCGTTCTGGATGAACTACCTCAGGGCTCAGCTGTTGAGGTTTAGTGTTAATTATGTTGGGACCCTGGACCATCGGACAAGCAAAGGCGAACACCAAGCAACAGCACTATTGTAGAGAGGAAATGGAAGATCTTCTCCGTGAAACTCATCTTCTGAACGAAGATGCTGCTCGTCCGCTCGTTTGGCAACTCAAGTCTCCAGGACAACTTGAAACCTCCAAAGCTGTTCTACTCGCAGCAAGAATGTATCAAGCTCTTCCAACGCAAAAGCCGTCCACTAGTATCGCTTTAAGCGCCAATGGCCATGCCGAGTGTTGAAGAAAGCTCGAGGTTTTGATGCGACGGTGTAGCTCGCAGGTACGTCTGCAACTCGAAGCTCCCAGAGCAATCGAACCGCCGAACCTGGAATCGACAGCGAAGAAATCCAAGCTGGAACTCACCGAACTCCTTTGTACCACTCCTTTGTGCGATTTAAAGTTTGCGAGTAATCTTTTGGCCCCCCCAAAGCACGGCAGATCCCGCGCACAACCCGCACCTTCGGCGCCGCCATCGGTGCGTGCGGTCGCGGGCACGTGTGGCCAGCAGCTCTGAGCCACTGGCTGGCGGATCAGGACTAGAGTAGGGTTTTGGTGTAAAGGTCTATATCTATATTCGGACCAATCGGCTAGGAATACTGTTCACTACTAGGCATCCGGGGCCCCTGTAGTCCTGAATGTGGCCAGTCAGTGACCATCCCTCGCTCCATCAGCTTTTGGTTTCGAAAGGCGGCCGCTCTGATTCAAGCTTTACAACAAAAAGGTTAATAAGCCAGTGTAAGTGACAAGAATAGTAGTTGTGGATGTGGTCGTAGTAGTTTAGAAGAAGTAGTAATCATGCAATAATGCATCTGTCAGCCACCTGCCATGTAGACTCCATACGTTTGGATTTGCTCCCTTCTCTTCAACTGAGGACTGCTTGAAGAGATGCACCTTGCCTGCACTGACACACTCACAAGGCCAATGGCCTCGTACTTGCTCGATCCGATCCATCCATGTGACCGGGGTCCACTTCAAATCCTCTGCTCAGTTTGTCGTGAGTTGCCACGGCGTCGAACATCGGCCCGTTTGATGACCGTTCGTGTTACAAGATCCATTGTCCCGAATCATCGGAGCGAGCCTTGATTCGGGCCTTGAGCATGCGGCATTTTACTGTACGGCTCAGGGCGTGTCACGACATGGCAGTCTTGTGTTTCTGTTCCCTGCTATGTCAACAGACTGAGTTCTAGTTTGTTCATTGGCCTGTCCCCACTCCTCACCCGAAAGTGCGACAGTCGGACAATCGCAGCAATCTCATGACTCATGCCCGTCTTGTTTCGGTATCTGGAGAGGCGAGACACTCGCTGGCCCGAAGTGGCAGGCCGCTGGGGCTTCTAGAGGGCTCCACGTGTGTACGAGAAAAGAGCTGAGCATCCAGCACATGCTTCAGGGACCCCGGGCTGCGGTTAATTTCAGCCGTCGCACAGTCAGGCGCGGATGCCGTTGCCCACGCCGGCACCATCTCCGCCTGTGCAAAGGCCGTTGCATGGCGCCAGGCGCTGCTGCTGATCAGGCACCGAACATGTCTGTCCATTGTGGGGCTTGTATTTCACATGGCTCATGTTGGTGATGATATTCAGCTCCCGCGCGTGATTGCCACCGGTATGATGTCTTCGTCGTGAGGACTGCGGAGGAGTGGCTGCACGAGCCCATGTCTCCTGCTGCCTACACGGTTGCAATCGCAGCCTGCGATCGCGCTGGACTCTGGGAGCAGGTGACCCACTCAGCGATATCTTGCTATAAGGTCGCTTTCAGGATTGCTATGGTTTATGGCGTTTCTACAAGGGTTGCCCCCTACCTTAGCGGTTGCCATGTGGATGAGTAGAAGGGTTACTATGGGGGTTTGTACAGGTTGCCTTACGCGTGGATAGAGAGCCTGCGTAGCATCAGCACATCCATGGGGCAGATCACACTCCACCATCCACAGTCCCTAAAAAAGTGGTCTCGGTAATTCCAAAGCACAGGCAGCAGAGCTCCTCGGCGTGACACAAACCTTTCGCTAGGCTTCGATGCAACGCGTGCCGTCCTCAAACCGATCTGGCACTGCAGGAGTCCAAACAAAAACAAACCCTTGAAAACCCGCAAAACAGCCTAAGGCACCATGTGCCTCTAGACTCCTGAACTAAAAGTTGAGCCCTCAGAGCTTCAGTTACGAAATCGCTCTTCTTCCCAGGCTCTGGCGGTTTTCGCGGTGCCTGGGCAGCCCATGTTCGCACCAGAAAGTATTCCCAAAAAGGGTGGATGGTGGATGGCTCGAAACGCCCTCAGAAGCAGACCCGCAAGGGGAGGGCCATCGTGGAGGTATGTGGCCGCAAGGCATCATGCGAAACGGGACTATGGGTTTCTGGCTCTTCCAATTGCTCCCCTCGCAAAAAGAGGTATGAGAGAGGGACATGGTGGCCTGGAGCTTGGGATTATAGGGCATAGATGTGATAAACAGACATTTTTTAACACTTCTATTTGTTGCGAGATGTTGCAGCGACGCGCTGCAAGCGTGCCAAGGACATGAAGCAACAGCAGGTGGCGCCTTGCTCGGCACATCGTATCATGCAGAATGATGGGAGGTCTCATGCTTCGGGGCTCCTCAATGGATTTCTGTGCAGGTCTGCAGGGACATGGGAGCACACTCCTGAGAGAGAGTGAGGAGGATGCTGTAATCTTCGCACAAGCCCTAGAAAGTGGATGGTCAAACGAGCCTGAAATACGCCAGAAGAGTAATGCCCTACTGATAACCAACACACCGCCAGTCTGACCCCCTGGCAGCTGCAGTTACATGAAGTGCGCTGTGTAGATGACCACGACAGCTTTTGATGTTGCCATATACCGAATGCCGTCATGTGGTACTGTGGACTTTGCATTCTGCAGTACTGCCACGGCATAGTATCATGCTCTTGCAATGCTATTCATCATGTGACCCTATGTGCTTTATGGTTTTGCAAATGCAGTTTTCTTCTACATGGTGCCCCGATTTCTCAACCAAGGAGATCGGTGCCACTGCGCTGAACGCCGTTCTGAGTGCCTGCGGGCGTTCCAGCGAATGGCAGCAGGCCGTTGAAGCGGCGCGGCTTAGTTTAGCTATAGGGTTAAGTTTTTGGTGTTACGTCGCCTAGGGGGGTAACTAGGGACTGACGGTTTAGGTTTCGCTCCTTCTCCGCGTGAAGGCTTTCAGCTCGGAAATAGAATATTATTGCTCCATTGAAGGACTGCATGGGAAACTTCTGCACTGGTGCCCATATGCAAGGGGCTTCAACAATTCGTGCCACTTGCTGAGACAATTGCCATATAGTTATATAGTTATATAGTTATATAGTTATATAGTTATATATATATATATTGCATATATACGCACATCGGTTTTGTTTTTGCTTTCTGTCTGTCTGTCTGTCTGTCTGTCCGCCTGTCCGTGCGTCAGTCCGTCTGTCTGTTTGTCTGTCTGTCTCTGTCTGTCTCTGTCTGTCTCTGTCTGGCTCTGTCTGTCGCTGTCTGTCTCTGTCTGCCTCTGTCTGTCTGTCTGTCTGTCTGTCTGTCTGTCTGTCTGTCTGTCTGTCTGTCTCTCTGTCTCTCTGTCTCTCTGTCTCTCTGTCTCTCTGTCTCCCTGTCTCTCTGTCTCTCTGTCTCTCTG
>CAJNJA010008376.1:5928-21522 GCA_905231915.1 Symbiodinium necroappetens
AAAATAGTATAGGTAGTTATTTTGGCCCCTAGATTCTAGAGTACAAACCTTTTAGATGTGAATTTGGCGGATTTGTTGGCTTCGGAGGTGTCCTGGTTTAGGACCTCTGGGCTTCGGAGCAACCACGAGCCAGTGCTCGCTGCTCTGCAGATGACATGATTCTCAAGACGTAAGGACATCCAGAGTGTTCCGGATGTGATGCTGGCAGAGGCTACTACGACCATGACCGTGATGATGCTTGGTGTTGTGAAGCTCACATGTGCGACCTGCAACTAACATCGCGGCTGCACCACGAGGAAACCTAATAGCGGTGACAAGACGTGCTTTCCGGCATGGAAAGAAACCCCCCTAAACCCTAAGAACCTAGTCCCCTATATGATCCACAAGCCTAGTCTGAGAACAGTCAGCCCTGTGCTGTACGATGGGGCCACCACTTTCAGGTTCGATCCCCATGTGAGAAATTATCTGACACTTCCCACTTGCTTTGGCGTTGACCTTCTCGCTGATTCTGGCTTTTGAAGGCGAGTATGTGCAAGTTCGAAAGGCTAGATGAGAACATGGAAATCTAGATAATTGGATCCTGATTTGTCATGAGGAACCCTTAGATTCCTAGATAGAAGCCCCAATCTGTGGATCCCCCCCCATACGAACCCTTTTGAAACCGGGCGCTTGCCGCCGTATTGAACTTTGAACCCTAAGCTTGCAAGCCCGACCCTCCTATGAGAAGCGGTCGACTAAAGCTGCAGGGCTGGGTTTATTGAAAGCCTGTAAAATATAAAGAATACCTGTGGGCCAAAAAAACAACTTTTTCAGAAGCTAGATATAGAAACCATAATAATAGTATGGAACCTTAAATAAAAGACAGGTAGGGTTTAGGGATCAAGAGCAAAACTGAATGCCGTTAATGGCCTGTAGCAGCTTGACGGGGTGATCCCAAGATTCACCGTGCCCAAAGATCACCTGTCCAAGCTGCAAGGTGTTCCTCAAACTCAACCCTAAACCCTCAACCCCCCTAGCCCTAAGGCTTTGTAGACGCTATGGGTCCCGCAGTCCCAAAGGCTATCAAATCCTATAACCCTGAAGCCACCCTTGCAGCAAGCCTTGTACCCCTGCTAGGAACCCTTGTAGCCAAATTCTATGCTCCAGTTACCTGCGCCAACAGGACCTCGAGGAATGAGTGCTTCCCAGCACGGAAGAAGCCGCCAAACCTGTAAACTCAATCCCGAACAGCCTCATCACTTCTGTTCCAACCTCCAAGAGAATCCTGCCTCCCAACAAGACATAATGAAACCCTACTTCAAAGATCACGCGACTTCGTAGCTCGGAATATTAGGTTATAAGCAAGGAGGGTCTTCGGCATACTTGTACTTACTCCTAACCTCAACTGCGCTACCTATAGCCTTACTTGCTACGTCCCATGATCCTCCGACTGCCAGTTAAGAGCCTGAGCGTCCCGGTGGATGCCCACCTGACATTGGGGGCTTCTAAACCCCGAAGGCTTCCAGGGACCTAATTATTGGGTCCTGAAGCGGTCTAGGGCCCTAACTATGAGGTCCCTGGAAGCATTGGGAACAATAAACCTCTGAAGGGGCATTCAGAGTTTCTGGGTAGTTCTGAAACCAGGGTCCCTTTCCAAAACTTTTATTTTATGTCCCCGGTATACTACAGCACCCTTACAAAAGGACCCAAAAAGGGATCCTAATTTAGAGAACTACCCATCTGGCTCTAGCAGTTCTTTGCAGGGGTTTCGGTTTCGGGCTTTGGGGCGAAAAGGGGGGCCAAGAGGGAACCCGATGGTCCAATTCCCTATATAAGCCCTAAACCTTTAAGCCCCAACACCGTAGCAAGGCTTAGACCAGGATTTTTTGGGTGTGTCGGGCGTTCTTGGGGGCTTTATATAACCCCATGCTTCGTGGCCCTATAGTTAGGGCCCTAGGTCCCTGGAAGGCTAGGGTCCGTAGGCCCCTAAGTAGTTCCTTTTTGGGATTGCCTTATAGGATTCTAAATATAATCCACAAAAAGGAACTACTTAGGGGCCTATGGGTATAAGGGCTTCAGAATCAAGGTTTTGGAGGGGTGTTGGGCTTTCCGAGGTCTCGAAGGGCTTCGGCTTCGTGTCCGAATCAGGGTTCATAGGGGTTTCGGTTTAGGGATTAGGGTTTAGGGTTTAGGGTATTTAGGGTTCAGGGTATTTAGGGTTTAGGGTTTAGTGTAGTTAGGGTCTAGGGTTGAGGGTTCAGGGTTCAGGGTTTAGGGTATTTAGGGTTTAGGGTTTAGGTCTTTGGGGCTTCATTGTAAGGGCGGGTATGGTGTTCCCTAGGGCTTTGGCGTTTCAGAATCGACCTATTCACTTTGAGGCTGACGAGGACGCCAATATTTAAGCGTGCGAGGTATAGATCTAAAGTGTATGTAAAGCAAGTGCTCCGGACTGGTATCGCAAGTAGGTCATAACAGAATGCAGAGCACGTTTATCAAACACCCGCTGCAGCTCGGAACCCGCTTGAAGACTTCGGGGGCTCCAGATGTTTAGGGGTTTTTCTCGGAGGATCCCCAAGGGGTTTTTAGGGTTTAAGGCTCTGGGATGCTCTAGCGGTTCACGCTTCGGAAGCTGCACATACCCTGCAAGCCCAAATTGACACTGAAACCTTGCAAACCTGAACCCTACACTAGACCTTAACGCCTAGACTTCCGCTGCAACCCTAAACCTCGACCCTGAAACCCTAAACCTGACACACTAAACCGTCGCTGGAGCATTTGGATAAACCCTGAACCCCGCCGCCTGCCGAAGCCGTGACATGGCCCCATATGCACTCCGAGATCCAAACATGAACCTAACTCAAAAACCCATAATTCCACAGGTCCTAGGCCCAAAACCCTCAACCCTGCATCCTAGACCCTAACAGGAACCCTCTCAACCCTAAACCCTATCGACCCCCAGATCCCCTGCCTTGATCTGCTCGGCGACCTCATCAACCCTTGGAATTTGAGGTTGTCGGGGCTTGGGGCCCTTCGGATACCGCAAAGAGGGTTTAGGGTTTAGGCAAGAAGAGCCTGCCGAAAAACAATTGGACTGAGTTTAATTGTCGTTTACACGGGCTTGATCCGAGCTCGCCCGGCCGGGTTCCCCGCAGCACCTCGCACTCGTGGCGAGATGCGCAAGGCTAAGTAACCACAATCCTAAACCCTAAACCCAAAGATAAGGGCCTGCACAATATTGGAACAAGGTGTTTTCGACCAGAGGGGCTGCAGAGGGGTGCGGCGAAGACCAATTTGTTCAGACCCCGGCACCATTCGTGCAAATCCGGGCGGCTGGGCTTGTGGGGCTTCAGCATTTGGGGTGTCCGACGATCTTGGACGAAGTCCCCGGCTCCGGGGTTGAGGATTAGGGCTTATAGAGCTTTAGGGTTAGGGTTGGTTGTGATTTGGGTTTAGTACTTAGCTTTTTTGTGTATTCCTTTTTTCGTGCAAGACCAGTTGGGTGCTAGGGTCTTGAAGAAACACTGATGCAGACACCCAAGGATGCAGGACACTGCCGCAAATCGTCCACCGAAAATCCACCCAGCAAGCTCCTTTCTCAGGTTCTCACAAGAGTGCATACTGCATGGCCCAAATGGTCTATGTGCCGGTATGGTACATTTTGGGCTTCAAGGGGATCCTTTGCGGTAGCAGCTAGGGCCAAAGCAAAGTGCTGTATGGGCACATGTACCCTTGGCGCAAGGGTCAATGGTAGAGACGTGCCCCCCCCCATGAAGTTCAACCCATCTACAAGGTTTTCAGCCTGCAGCCTCTGCAAACGACACCCTCACTGAACCTACAGAACCTTAAACCCGGTGCAACCCAAAATCGCTAGCCTCAAAAGGGGCCGCACGTCCCCAAGCCAAGTCCCAAATTCAAACGCGAGCAGAAAGCCGCAGTTTGCGTCCAAGCTTGGCCCCAAACCCCGGTCCAGACGTAGGGAGCTTAAAATTACCGGATGGAAAAAAGTCTTGGGGGTATTAACCAAAAATACTGACTATATAAGGGGGGGGGCGGTGTTCCTCCGCCCATAGGACAACCCTACAGGACAGGGATTTGCCCAATGCTTCTAAGGACCTTAAAATTAGGGCCCTAGACTCCTAGACCCTTGAGGACCCAATATTAAGGTCCCGGGACGCCCAGGCTTATACTAGAGCATCACAAGAGCCCATAGCTCACCCTAAACCCAAAACCCTAAAGCCCTAAAACCCCCAAACCCTAAACCCCTAAACCCCTAAACCCTAAACCCTAAACCCTAAAGCCCTTAGCTCAGGCCATGTTGATACCAAGGCCATCGCTGCGACGGGCTTAGCTCCTGCTCGTCCCCAGCTAGCGTAGCTTTGCCTGGCCCAAGTCGAAGGCTAATATTTGGTCCTTATAATAAGTAGAGTAGACTAGGTTTTGGGGACTATGATTATAATAAGGAGCCCCCAGAAAAGAGTCTAGGTAATTATGAAGGCCCATATATTAAGGGCTCAAGGCTGAGGAGCCCGAGAAGTTGTCTGGGGTCCTGGTGGCAACGAATCAAAGTTCAGCGGTTCAGGGTTGAGGGTACATGCATGGAAGTGCAGGAGGCTAGATGTGGGGAACTCCGTACTAAACCGAAAACACCAGACTTGCAAACCCCAAAATTTTCAAGGCCTTTAAACGACGTAAACCCTAACCGGTCAGGGAAGTTACTCAGCAACGAGTCGCTGGAGACGAGGCCCAGCGATGCAGGTTAAGGGATGTAATTCAAGTTACCATCATAAAGCAACCCATATTATGAATTCTAGAACCTTATTAATATGGTATTTTACAGTAAACCAGATTGTATTTCGGGGTTGGGATCCTCCAATGCTGGTCTTTTTTGACTTCGTCGTCTGACTTCGTGCCACGTCAGCGTGGGGTTACAGTTTGGAGTTCGGGCTTTTTTGGGCTTACACAAGTTTGCGGCTTGAGTGATTTTAGGGCTATAGGGTTTAGGGGCTTGAGGGATTTTAGGGTTTAGGCTTTAGGGGCTTGAGTGATTCAATGCTTGCTGGAGCAGCCATTCACGCACTTCCCGAAGTACTGCGCCACATCGCCAAGCAGCTCGACCTGCACCAGCAGCCCCAAATGCTCTTTGAATGTCCAACAGAGGGAGTTGCGTATAAATCCGCCAAAACTGGCCTTTGCTAATCGGTCTCTTTTGACCCCGAAAAAGCGATCTATCATTTTGACAAACTCCACATCACATCCTCAAACCCCAACTGCAAGCCCTAAACCCTCTGGATCCCCAAAACCCTCCTTCCTAACCCGTTTTGGAGTCATGGGCTGAAGCTGGCAAGTTTGACGAAGCATCGTTTCGAGGCAGCCATCTTCGCTCTCAAGTAGGCATGAGAGTCAAGCGTCTAAAACCTCTAAACCCTAAACCCTAGGCGATAATGCCCAAATGCCATAAAACACTAAACCCTAAACGCCACAAAAGCCCTAAACCAAAGGCTGACAGCCTGGGCCTCTTCTCTGGAGGCGAAGGGCGAATGAGGGTCTTACGATTGAGGCGTTAAAATCGGCTTAATGTAGAACACCGATTCGGTTTAGGTTTATGTTGTAAGGTCTAATGTAAAGCATTGCATACAAACAAACAGCAGAGGGTTTGTTTGAGGCATTCAAAAAATGGCCCGTACATCAGCAGCCTAGTATTTTAGGGTCCCGTGCTCAAATCCGACGCTTCTGTCGCACCTGCCGCTGCTCCGTTTGGCCCCACTCTTCCGGTGACTTCGAGGGATCCTCGGGAGTTTGAAATCGCTTCCGGATTCATCCATTTTCTATTCTGCCCTGATAAGTAGAGTAAGCTTTTAAAAGGCTTCCGTTCAAGGGCTCGGGTTAATATACAGGTTCAGGATAGGGGCCTTAGCAGCTATTATGGGGTATATTATGGGTTCTGTTTAACATAATCTTATCAATATAATATTCGAGGACCGATCGTCTGCGAGTTCATGCAGCTTTTTGTTGGGGGTCCTATGGGGCGGCTTCCAGCCAAGGGATGTGGAGTAGCCCGGGTGTTTCGCAAAGCCGGAAAATCTTCATAGACACCCTGCGCCGATTCTTCCCTAAACCCTAAACCCTAAGCCCTAAACCCACAGTATGCCCGACAGCCGGAAGCCTTGAACCCCAAAGCTAGCAGCACGAAGCGCTTCTCTCAAACCCCAAACCCGGGAGCACTCGGCCCTAAACCATGACTCCCGAAGACCTGACCTCAAGACCAGTGCCGAAGCCCTGCAGACGGACACGCTCCGGACAGCGACTACCCATTGCTGTAATTAATCAGAAGCGGCCTCGAAACTAGTAACTATAGTAATGAATGCAAACGACCTGGATTTATCGGCTTCCTTTTTTATGGAACCCTTTTTCTATCCAGCCAGACAGGTTTGTCTTTTGCTACAGGCATACAGTGGCCCGCATTACCTCGGATATACTTGGGTTTAGGGTTTTTTCGTAAGTAGACAGGATTTTGGCACACCATAGAACCTCAATGTGGGCAGTTGCTGTACATCGAATTTTCCTTAAACGAGCATCTAGCAACGGATAAACCCAATGAAGCCTTACTAAAAATCGTTTCAAAACCCGACTTAACACCTAAGCCCTAAACCCTTATGAAATAACCTTTCGGCCTAAGCCCCTGGAGCCTAAACCCTTAGAAAACAACCTTTTGGCCTCTTGAGAACCCCAGGCCGAGGAGCCTGAAAAGCATAATGCGTCCGAAGCAGGCTGGCAGCAGGAACACCAAAGGACGCCGCGGGACCCTCGCGGGGCAACTATGACACTAGTACTTTGGGTTTAGGGTTTAGGGTTTAGGGGACTAGTACTGTTAGAAAAACACATTAAGAGTAGTTGAAAGACAGTGTTAGGCTACCTTGTCACTACATGAACAGCTCAAACCTCTCAAATCCTTGCTGGTACTAGCACCTAGAAGGCTATATCTGGACCATTACGCGAGGGACGATGCGCCAAGGCCTTTGGCTGTGATGCATGGATCCGAAATCCCGGGCAGCCCCGGCATGATCGTGAGTTGTGAAATTGTAACACGAGTTTGTGGATGAAGCCGTAGAAACCTAAACCCCCCAAAATCCGAAAAAAAACTAAACCCGAAACCCAAGAGCCCCAACATCCCAACAACCTCAAAGCCCCTAAAGAACCCCAGCACCCTAAATCCCGATATAAAACCCTAAACGATGCAATCCGATGCAAGTCGCTCCTGAGTTGAGTCGATACAGTATCTCTGAACCAGCTGGCCATAGTCCGGAAGGCACTCTCGACGCGGAACCCTGGGGTTCAAGACAGTGTCGTGGTATTTACCTTGCATGCTTGTATAAATATATCTTTCGTATTTCAGGAACGGTTAATGTCGTATCAACAAATAATATTAATTTACCGCTTTGTCAGAAGGGGCTGCGGCTGTAGGGCCCGAACCACCAGCGAATGCAACACGGATGACTGGATAATCAAAAACTCCAACCTCGTTCTACTAGTTACACAGAGCGCTAAAGTTGCAGGCTCGTGCTCAATAAATATTCATTGCAGCGACAACGAAACCCAGCTCTGTCGGCCGGCTAATAATACAGTAAGTGGTGGCTAGACGGCTATACTATACCCCTCAACCCACATCATGGACCATAACTTCGGAACATGATGTTGAAATTCGCCGCCCAAGATCCGAACAATGCAAACCCAGTAGCTCCAAGCAGTTGAAGTTCGAAGCAATCTGCACCATCGCCTCAGTGGCTACATTTAACATTTCTCCCCGTTGCCGTCGAAAAACTCGAAAGTAAATCGCTCCCCCCTAACATTAAACTCCCTAATAAAAAAACACAGGCTTGAGGTTTAGGGGTTAGGGCTTTCAGGCTCAAGGTTTAGGGTTTAGGGCTTCGGGCTTCAAGATTTAATCTGGGCTTTAAGTGAGTTTGGATCTGCTACAGCCGGAACGGCTGCGTGATGGACGGTCTTTGTGTCTGGTTCCCTATTCCTGTCAATCCGACTCATACCCATATGCGCCGAACCCCCCCTAATAAAGACACCAACCACCGGAAATCAGATTTCATATAGGGGGGTGTAATTTTAGGGGGAGGCGATCGTATCTAAATAAGGGCAGGACTGGGTGGCGACATAATGAAGCCATGCAATGAGAAGAGCCGGATTGAGTTTGATGCTTGCAGCTTATGTACCTGACCTTCGTAAGGAAGTGGCGGTGGCAGTTCTGGCGCCAGGGCATCATGTGCAGCACCAAATCTAGGCCGCAATCGCCAGCTAAACCCAAAATCCAAAACCGTAAACCCTGACGCCGCAAGAGCCTTCGCCCTCGACTTGAAAACCCGCTGGAAGCATCTTTTCCCCGGGTTTAGGGTTGCTGTCAGGGTTTAAGGTTTAGGGTTTGCTCCCCCATAATAATATACTTTCAAATGCAATAAATTCAAATTGTGACATACTGTCACACACTCTAAAGAATGCTCTGCTAACTTGTAATATACCATAATGTTGCTACAGACTCCCTTCTTTTGCCAAGGGGCTAGATCCTCAGTGGTGAGGGTGGCCTTTGTTGTCATGACAAGGCAGATTGGTCAGACCAGCTTTACGCTTCTGAGCGGCAACAGCCAGTTGCTTGCACAAGCGCATTTAGATATGGGCAAGACTCGCAGTTATCCTCCACGTCCTCCCTTCTAGTGCTGCTGCTGCTCCGGCCGCTACTCTGCTCGAGTACATTCAACCCTGATCCCTGAACCCTAAACCTTACCTGTGGCCTGTGGCCCAAGAGACCTATACCTTTTTAACGAACTGTATATACAAACCATAATGAGGAACCCTAAAAAAAACCAGCTTAGGTCTTCTCGGCTCCAGGTAAACCCCAGCCTCCGCGTTTTTTGCCACTGCTGAGCCGCCTTAGACCTATACTCGACGGAATGGACGGTGCAAAACTGGAGTTCGACTGGAACAGAAACTTGAAAGCCACGAGGCACACGCCATGTAACTGTCCTCAGAAATCATGAGGAGCTATGCCAGCTAGGCACGCTTTGGGCCCCAATCGAACCAATAGAACATGGCCCAGGGGATAACGCAGAAGGCAGAAGGTTAGAACATGATCATCCATAGCATTGAAAATCCTAACAAAGATAATCCTGAATCCAGGCTCCAATCTTTAGAATATAGCATGAACACCCTAAACCCTAAGTCTTATAAACCCCAAACCCTAAGCCCCCTGCCCCCAAAACAACAACTGCTTCTGAGGGAATCCGATGCATGCTGGGCTTTGGCAAATGAGTCGGAATTACCTCTCGAGCTTGGGTAGCTCCCATTTAAGGTGCGTAGAACCCCAATACTTCAATACTGTAAATACCCTCGTCCTAAGTCCGCATTTTGTTGGCCTTGCTCTGTCAACTCCACCTAGAACCCAAAAAGATAACCCCCCACCCTAAACCCTAAACCCCAAACCCGAAACCGCAAACCCTAAACCAAAACACCGTATCAGAACCCTTAAAGAACCCCACGTCCGACCCCTGTAAGCCGTTTTTGCAGTGCCTGGAGCTCACCGATGTCACAGTTGTCCACGACTCGGAGGACAGGGGAAGTCCTCCAAGAGGGTTTAAAATGGGGAACAGGCTTCAGGATTAATCGAGTTGAGGGCAGCTTCGGGGTACTGTAGGGTTTGGGGTTTTTCGGTTTTGCGAGGTGTAAACTGCTCAAACTGCCAACTCCCGATTCACTGCAGCAAAAACTACACACACACACACACCTGCTAAAGTACCGGGCCCGCCGGCGCCTGCAGACCTCAGCCACAAGACCAGAGACGTAATCTTCGCTGCGGCCAACATACAGTGCCGTGGGTGCAGATTGGCTCCACTCTGAAATCTGCTACTGGTGATGTCAACGATACTTCATATGATGCTACCGATGATGTGATGGTGATGGTAACGATGACGATGATGATAGTGATGCTGGTGATGGTGGCGGTGATGGTGATGATTATGATGGTGCTGTTGCAGGTGATGATGGTCACCATGAGGATGTCACGATGCTGAGAATGCTGATGGTAGCAGTGATGAGAAGACGATGATGTTGATAATGACTATGACGACGATGATGATGCCGATGCGAACGGTTATCAAAAACAACGTCACAAAGACTGTGGTGTTGGTGGGGCTTCGGTGGCAAACATGAATAACCCTGAGGTATTCGCAAACTTAATCAACAAGGTCGAAGTAGTCGTAGTAGTAGTAACAGCAGTGATAGAAAGTCAGCCGTTGCCGTCGTCGTGCGCTATTTCCCCACATTCTCCGAGAGCAGCTGTAGCACGAGCCTTGGTAGCCTCAGTCGTCGCAGCCTCTGTTTTTGGTTCTTCACAGCCGAGTGCACCACCAGTCCTTCCAGCGGACTCCGGAGCCACTTTGCCCGCGACTTTCTTGTGCAGCTCCTCACCGACCAAGCCGGAACGTCCAATACCCCAAGACTTCAAAATTGGAGACAGGATTCGGAAACCCTTGAAAAAATCGGGGGTGTCCGAAGAAATCGAGAAGGGATTCGGATGTCCTGGATCGACGGCCAGTCAAACTGTCCAGCTGGCCACTGGACCCCGGTCTTCGCATTCCTGGGGCGCAGGGTTATGGGCTTTAGGGTTAAAAGGCTTGGGGTTTGGGGTTTGGGGTTCAGGGTTTGGGGTTTAGGGGTTTGGGGCTTAGGGTTTAGGGCTGAGGGTTTATAGGGGTTTAATTAAAGCTTTCGGGGTTTAGGGCTGAGGGTTTAGGGGTTTAGGGCTTTCGGGGTTTAGGGCTTCAAACAACAAGCTCTCACAGGGGCGCAACCAAAGCAGACCCAAGCACCGACTTCTCAGCAAACAGCGTTTATGATCATTGTTAATCCTTATTGGGTTTTATAGAAACAAAAATGTAAAATTGCATCCAACAAGGAGCCAGGCTCACGAAGCAACCGTCCTTGAAGACAGCCTTGCGAAACTTCTGGCTTGCGGTATATCTTGGGGTTTAACTCGTGACAAAGCTCCATGCTTTCAGACTCCGCAGCAAACTGTAAGGCGGGCCACATTCGTGCTATGCTTGTGGCTGCAAGATCTGCACCTGCAACCCTGGTATGCCATGTTAGTTTCTGCGAACCACAACCGGGTACGAATGCCTGTGCCGAACACGAAACAAAAGACTTCGAGGGACGGTTCGAGGCTGAAGGCGTCCTCAACCCTCAACCCTAAACAGTGCTCAGCTTCGCGGCCAGGGGACTAAGACCTCGTCCTGAAACACAACTCCGCTACCCAAAAGCTGAAGCCGTAAATATGACTTGTCAACGAAGCCCACAAAAGTTACGTGGGGCCCTAAAACCAACTAAGGAACAGACTTGATAAAGGTGCCTGGAGAGACCCCCCCTTAAACCCTAGCCCTAGATCGACCGAGGGGTGCGTCCGAACTGCAAGGGGCTCAAGTAATCAGAATGGGCTCTCTCGTGTGCAGTCGATGATGTGTCTAGAGGGTTCGCACGAGGTTTCGTTTTTTCACTGACCAAGAGAACCCTTCAAAGTTCAGGTCTTGGGACAAAAAGGTCACTGAGAACAGCGATGCCTGCTTCTCAGTTCCATGGTATGCATATGCTGCTCTTTGCAGACCCCTAAACCCTAAAACCCTAAACCCCTAAACCGTGTTCATTGGGAACCAAAACCTCTACGCCGGGCATGTTGACAAAAACCAAATGACCGCTCCAAGGAGGCTTCGACCCCGACCGAAAGCTGCTACTACAGCAGCTGGCAATTTCTTTTTGTTAGTGTTCTTAGGGCTAGTCATATTCATACTGTTGGCATTTAACTTCATTGTTGGCATCATTACTATTACTGCTAGAGTTATCATTATTACTACTACTACTACTACTACTAGAATGTGCTTGTAACACGCACCTTAGAGGAAACAACCGACATCCTCAACCCGGTACGTCTAAGCCCTCTCGTTTGCTGCACCTCTCTTTGCTGGATCAGCTCACGCTCGGTCACGCCGATGAACCATCTGCAGTTTGAGGGTTTAGGGTTTAGGGCTTCGGGTAACCTTTTGGGGTGTACGGAGCCAGACCTTAGCAGCTGGCTTCGATCGTCGCGGTTGCGGAATTCTTTGATGCTGAGTTTGTATCATAAACAGTCTGTATAATAAAGGATAAGCCCTAAACCCAAACCCTAAAAAGCCTGTATAAGATTTAAGGATGGTGAACTTTTAAAGCCCAGTCTTCGTTTGCGGGCTTCAGGTCCGAAAATACAGCCCTCAGCAAAAACGGTTCCGTGTAGTCTTTTGGAAGCAACAACGATAACACGCAAAACTCCACTCTAAAACTCTAAACACATCTTTACCCATAGGATCCATACTCGTTCCTTTTTGGGGGTTACCTTATAGGATCCAAAAGATAAACCACAAAAATGAACTGCTTTTGGAGCCTATGAGAAAAGACAACCCGGCAGAGAATCCTGAAGAAGCCCGAACCTCCAAACCCGAAAGCCCCGTCCTGGTTTAGGGTTGTAGGTCTTTAGGGGTTTAGGCTTTTAGATCTTCAGGGTTTAGGGTTTAGGGTTTTAATTAGGGTTTAGGTTTTTAGGTTTTTAGGGCTTAGGTTTTTAATTAGGGTTTAGGTTTTTAGTGTTTAGGGTTTAGGGTAAACCTAAGCCTAAGCCTTCCCATGAGCAGCCAAACGGCTCCATCCACTGGTTGGGCGACATCCTGGGCGCGAAGCCCGGTGAGACACTCCATTTATACACATACACACACACACCTGCACAAAATGTAATTAAACAACACATCCATACAGATAACATATCTACTCATCCATCCATGCATCCATGCATGACAGACAGACAGACAGACAGATCGACAAGACAAGCATACATATATGGTTGTGTGTGTGTACTTTAGTGTTGTGTGCGTATGTTCGAACATAGCCTGCGATAGTGGTTTGTGTATTGGGTCAGAGATCCTCATCAAGCATGTGAAAGAATCCTAGCTACACATCCTAGGTCCAGAAAACTACAGGTCTTAGGGTAAGCCAAAATCCAGCAACATTAACCCTTAGCCTAAACCCTATAAACCCTAAACCCCACATATTGCCAGTCCGAATGCTCAGCGCAACCAAGCATCTTCAAGCGGCAGAATCCTTGGCCTCTCGGCCGAAATGGCTGCGGGTTGCGGATGCATAAGGGCTTGGGGTTAGGGTTTAGGGCTTAGGGCTTAGGGTTTGGGGTTTAGGGTTTGGGATAAGGGCGCGTAACACGTCATTTTTATCAAGGTGTCGACATAAAGCTCCGCGGGCAGAGCGCTACGACTGAAACTGATTGACAACTAGCACTTCCGGTGCCTTAGGGTACTTCAAGGACTCTACGATAAGCTCGTCTCAAGGAGGGATGCGCTTCTCAGTGGCCAAGACAAGAGCCGCCCCGAGGACTTCTAGGAACAGAGCCGAATCATTAAGTTTAGGTTTTTTTCCCACCCGCCCAGCTGACTAGGTCGCACCGCAGGGAACTCGTTCGAGGTTCGAGGTTGCAGAGACACTGAAAGTTTAGGTTTTAGGGTTTAGGGTTTAGTTGAAATCGGTTCTGAGAGACATTACCCTGCGCTACTGGCTTACATACTGCAGGTGTTGGAATGACTGTATGTGGACACCAGCCAAAGGCTAAGTGGAGCCCTATGGGTATACAGCTCATAAGCTAAATGCGCGAAATATGACCACTCATGTAGGCTCCGACTTCCTCTGCAGTAAGTAGCATGACTGGACCCTGAAACATACCCTCGTTGGGGATAGAATGGCTACGCTGTATGATTTGGCACAGACGAGAAGGAACCAATGTTGGACCCCTCCTTCGAAAAAAGCTATAAGTCGAAAGGAACTGCCGTTTGAAAGGACGGACGGCCGTTGATCATGTGGACCTTATCATCTTCCCTGTGGATTTATGTCGAAAGACTGCTGTCGGTGTGACATGTTCGATGTCCTACTATGTTTTTATGTGGGGAGCAAGAACGAAACCGCAAACCCTCAACCCTGGCTAACGAAGGCCCCTGGACCCTCCGACGCCAGGAAGTGTGCAAGACGAGACTCGCGCGACGACTTGCTTTTTCGCCGACTGAGCGCAGAGGACTCCGAAGTTTAACTGCCCAAGATGCTAGCAGTGCTTAGAGCCTATAGAGCTATAAGGTGCGTCCGCAGATGCCATATTGAGTCCGGAGTCGACTCGAAGGGCGCAGAATATCATTTCAGGGGTCGAGGTCTTGGGGTGCGGATTCTGTGGATATCTTCTCTCGCAGGTGTTAGCAGCAGTTCATGCAAGCCATACCTCCGCCGTCAGAAACTTCAAGCCTTTAGAGGAATGGTCTGTTTTTCAAGGGTCAAGAAGCACTGCTGCAAAGCAGGCGGAAAGGAGCCTTGCTTTGCGACCCGTGCCGCAAGTTGCTGCCGCAAAGCTCGTGCCCATGCAGACTGGGTCTCAGGTGAGGAACAGCTTGTAAACCCCATAAGCCCGTTTCAGACCCGACTTCTGCATGGGCGCTGGCTTTGGAAAAATATGTCTGTTGGGGGTGGAGGCGAGAGGGAAGATGAGATTGGCGTAGATCTACCACAAGCCTGACATGCGACCACGCCTGAGTCTAAACGGCCGGGTGAATTTCGGAGTATGTTGAACATGAAGCGAATCGGGCTCAAATTTCCTCCCTCACCCCCAAGCCAGCCGGACTATCTCTCAGCATTCAGGCAGGTTCCGGAAGCCAGTGACCGTGGCCGGGATGACTTTCCGTCACTCTGATGGCTCTGGAATTTGAACATGCACCTACACTGGAGAGTAGGTGTTGGGAAGTTGGGATCAGGCTTGACAAGGCTTTCGCACGCAACTCGACTCTTCGCCGAAGTACGGAACGTCACAAAACAGACTGGTGATATTTCCGGACGAGCTGCATGTCGCACGTTACATCAAAGCAGGTACGAGAATCCAGCGTCTAGGTAGAGGAGTAGAAGCCCTTGCACAGGGAGTCTTGATACAACCCCAAAAAGTATCCAGTATGAAAAACATTTGAACTAGTGCAGAACCACCACAGAACCTGCAGGCAATCCTACTAAACCCAGAAACACACAAAGCCCGTTTCTCAACCCCTCAAACACGCCTAAGCCCTACCCATAGGGCCCTAAGTAGCTCCTTTTTGGGATTACCTTACTTAGGGGCCTATGGATAAACCCTAACCCCCTAAACCCTTAACCCTTAACCCCTAAAACCTAAACCCTGAGCTTTAAGGGCCCAAAAAAACCCTAAACTAAACAGAAGGGAAGAGGGCTTTAAGGGCCAAAAAACCCTAAACTCAACAGAAGGGAAGAGGGCTTTAAGGGCCTAAGAAACCCAATAACTAAACAGAAGGGAAGAGGGCATTATAAGGGCCCAAAAAACCAAAAGCAAGAGTGGTGCGTCGGGAAGGGACGTCCAGGACCCAGGCCTCCGGGGCTTTGCAGCGCTCCGCAGCGCCGCCAAAAATGGATGAAAATGCGAGTTGCCCCTCTTTTTTGGCAGACCGAGAGGACCTTCCTTCTAAGAAGGGTTTAGGGGTTTAGGGGGTT
>CAJNJA010008376.1:26467-42063 GCA_905231915.1 Symbiodinium necroappetens
GTTGAGGGTATATAGGGCTTCTATAACGCTTGTATAAGGTATATAGACCTTCTGTGAAGCTCCTATAACGGTAACTACCCACCTGAAAATGTCTTAGGCTTTCCTCCCTTTTTTGTGGATCCTTGGCCCAGAGGGCTTCTAGGGTGTTGAGTTGAGGGTTTGGGGGTTTGCATTCGGGTTTTGGTGGCCCACCCTCCACACAACCCTTTTTCCCAAACCCCAACGCCCTCTCTCTCTCTCTCTCTCTCTCTCTGTCTCTCTCTGCCTCTTTCTCTCTCTCTCTCTCTCTCTCTCTCTCTCTCCCTCCCTCTCTCCCCCCCACGCATTCGAAACGTCAAGCCTGACTAAAGAGCTCCGCGTGCGGCCCCCCACCCCTAAACCCTGAACCCCTCCCTTTTTGGATCTAGGGCTTCGGATTCATCCACAAGGCTCGGCCTTCCCGAGACCTTCGAGACCCCTGCTGTCTCATAGGATTTATAGGGTTTAGGGCTTAGGGTGGTTCGAGGGGGGAGGGTACAAAGGATTTCCCTTATAAGGATACCACAACTGTCGGACGCAAATTCACAGTACTGCCGGATATAAATACACGAACATATTTTCGGGATGTATAGAGATTGCAGCCATGGATGAAGATACATCGGTTTTTAGATCGACACGAACATGTAGTTTTTGAGGCCGATATCAAAGATACAGACGTAGAATGAATGAAAAAACCGCAAGCCTGAAGTGTTCTCAGACCCTTAGGTCCCCGGACGTTCGGACCCTCAAGCCTTAAATGCCCCAAAACATGTGCTCCAAAAGATTAGCACAGCCCCAATATCCTGAATAAGCTCAAACCTCGACTTAGGACCCAACACATGCAGCATAAGGCGCAGCAAAATCAATGCCGCATATCCGATAGTTGGATTGTTTGGTTGAGTGAATCTCCCCTTGGTAGCTTCGAAGCCTGTGTAGGGGAAGTGTTTTGATAATTCGAGGCTTTGGCGTTTCAAAACTAGCTCCTTTCGCTTCCACTTGATGGACCATGGGATTTCGTAACTGGGGCTACAAGTGCCTGAAAGCCTCCATTGTGGTCATCAGCAACTGGAAGTATACTCACCCTGCTTATAAGCCTATTTACCCAAGTCCCATGAGCCACACTGAATTTTAAACCCTGAACCCTAAGCCCTTTTAAACCCTAAACCCTTTTGAACCCGAAACCCTAAACCCTATGCCCTAGAAGCAGGAGCTTGAACTCTGAATCAGAGCAGCCTGGGTTTGAGCCAGCTCTCTCTCAGAACCCTTACAAACCTCTGTTCCTATGTCTACCTTAACCCCAAAGAACCTACCTTTTGAAGGACATTCTATACAAAAACTATAGTCAGGAGCCCTAAAAAGGTAGGTTTTTTAGCCCTATCATCCTGCCCCGCCGAGGTGATGAGCCGGAGACTGTCCGCCGGCTGCGTCATGGCTTCCGCGACGGAGGCAAAGACCTCCAAAGCGGGACTTTCTTCGCAAACGAAGACCCACTACTGTGGATGATATAAATCCTGCATTACCGTAAGGACCCTAAACTATGGGAATGATGGGATATTCCTGATTATGGGTCATGCAGGCTTTCTATCATCAACCGTAGGGGTACCCAAACCGGTGTCCTCTTGCTGGGCTCTTGTAGGATTTCCTACAAGGGGCAAAGCTATGAGATCATAAGCTGAAGCATAAGTACTTGGGCTAGGGTTTAGCTGAGGTGTTCTCACCTACAATTACAGGCTTTTTGTATGCTTCGGAGAAGCAAGAGTCCGAAAATCCTATGTTTTATCATTGTGTCGAACGCCCAAGCATCCGAAACAGCTCCAAGGAGCGAACCCCTAAGTGCAAAGCAAAAAGAAACCTGCGACCATAGACCTCCAAACTCTGAAGCCCTGTGCCAAAATCCTTTTTCCTAAACGCTAAACCTCGGGCACTGCCCCTNNCCCCCCCCCCCCCCCCCCCCACACTGCAAAAGTCCATGTAAAGTCTATGTTAGGGGTCACATTTAAATTTGTTAGGGGTCATATTCAGGGCTATCTATGCCTGGACTGTACAGATTATCCAGCTGATACACCTGCCGCCTTCTCGGACGCAACGCCTTCATCTCTCCACTGCCCTCAACTCCGAAGCTTTGATGCGGGCCTTGATCTCGAGCTGCCTGAAGCCGAAAGGAACCATTAACTTCAGGTGTATGTACCTACGACTATAGAGCACATACGTCTACGTGTATGTATGATACATGCCTTGAAGTGCCTCCGAACAATAACTCTGTCGTCAAAGCAACTCCGAACCTTAAAACCCCAAGCCTCCTAAACCCCTAAAGCCTAAACCCCATAAGCCCTAAACCCTATGAAACCCTTAAACCCCGAACAACCTAGGCCCTACAGCCCTAACCCTAAACTCAAGGGCTCGAGGGTCGACGTACGGGGACCTTTGAACCAGATCGAAGTCGTATAAAACCCCTTCTACAGCCCTACACCCTTACAAAATTAAGGGCCTGAAGAGCGCCCCTTAGTACCGAAAGGCCTAAAGCCCAAATTACCCCGGAACTCTAAACCGCTAACATCCTAAAGTGCATTGTAGATCCCCATAATAAAGCCTTCTATAGATCCCTTTTAAAGGAAACCCCGAACCCTTCTATAGATCCCTGTAAAGGAAACTCCGAACCCTCCCGGGGGCCTGCCAAAGTGGCGTTTCAGGGGCCAAGGAGAGCTCGAGGAGCTCTGCGCCGGACATTTGAGTGCAGGAAGCCTCGGGTGCCGGCTCTCTTGGTTTAGGTTTTATTTCGGGTTAAAGGTTTAGAGTGATGGATAGTATTACCAAATAAATGCCCATGTTGCAACACCATACGAATGCAATACCCAAAGTGACAGCCGTTGCGTCACAGGTAAAGATGTATGCACCAAGGACAAGCAAGAGTTGCCCAGCGACAGACTCAGCCAAACCGACATTAAGCTGCCAGTGGGGTTTGGGGTTCAGACCAGCTAAAGCACGGCTCTGCAGGCCACTGCAGGCTCGTAGATGAAGGTTTCTGGGCTAGACCTGCCCTTAGCCCCAAATTCCTGAAGCCTACCCCTGAAACTCCAAACCAAACCTGAAGGCTTTTTATCACCTCATACCTAGAACCCTGAAGCTCTTAATCATGGCAGGACTGATTTTTCCAGACTCCAGGAAACTTTACAGAGCTCCCCATCCGGGATGCAGTGCAGTGTCAGCACCTGTCGCAAAGTGGTGCTAGACGCTCACAATCACAACTCGGACTTGGTGACATGTCTAGCGATTGAGAAGGGAACGGGGTTGCGGCACAGAAATTGAAACTTCCAAATCAGCTCACTTGTTCTAGAGCCTGCTGCCTGCTGAATCCTGCATCGCATCAAAACCTGTACATGCGTAGCACATCCCAGAAATTCTGGACAGTACAGGATTTCGTCCATTGCCCGTAAGGCTTCAACTGGCCAACTGTGCTACACTTGTAAACCGAGGCCCATCACCAAGCAATCTGCGAAATCACGGGCCGAGAAGATCGGTTCACTCTACTGAAGATGAACCAAAAACCAAACCCTAAACCCTCAACCCCAAAAACCCAGCCAGAACCCTCAACCCTCAAATGCGACCCAAACCCTAAACCAAAATAAAACCCAGCCAGAACCCTCAACCCTCAAATGCGACCCAAACCCTAAACCAAAATAAGCCCCTAAATTAAACTTCCTGAACCAAACCCTAAACCAAAATAAGCCCCTAAACTTCCTGAACCCTAGACCTCCATATCCCTAAACCCTCCACTGCACCTGCGTCCGCTTGTTCTTGTCCAGGGCGGCCTCTAGCCTGCCCAGCTCTTCCAAAAATTCCCTTTACTTCAGGAACTTATCACTTAAAATCAACTTAGGCATTAATCAAGGAAATTAGTACCTTAAATTAAATCAATCAAATTAGGGATCAAAACCCTTGAATATTCATCAAGGAATATGCATTAAGATAAACCAGATTAAGGATCAAAACCCTCTAAAAATTTTTATTTGGGACCAACAAGGAATATGTCTTTTATATTGGAGATTAAAATCCTATAATGAAGGAATATGCCTTAAATCGGTTCATATTAAGGATCAAAATCCTTTGATCAAGGAATGTGCCTTAAAATATGCTAGGGATCAAAAATCCCTTAATCAAGGAATATGCCTTACCTTAAATCATATTAGGGATCAATTTCCTTTAATCAAGGAATAGGCCTTAAACTAGGTCATATTAGGAACCCTATTAGAATTTCAGAGTTTAGGGTTTAGGGAAGGGTTATAGCAGGATCCCCAATATGATTTAAGGTATAGTCGTTCAGGGATTTTGAAAGATCTGGGTGCTCACAGCATTGGCCAAAAGCAGGCTGCGGCTTGCCCCAAGTCTTCGAGACATGAAGCAGTCTCAGTAACAACCTTGCTCGTGGTTCTTTATTATACGGTTATACAGCGGGATACGCCCTCAATCCGGAGATCGGTGGGGGAATTGCAAAATGCATGTCTCTACAAGCACATTCCGACCAAAAGTGAGCATGTACAGCCAATGTAGAAGTCAATGTCCACTCGAGAGCGCAAGTCTTGAGGCATCCTCTCTCTTGGTTTTCGATCACGCTTCTTGTTTTGATGTACGACGATTTAGGGTTTAGGTACTGAGAGTTGAGGGTTTAGGGCCAGACTACGGCCAGAACCCATTTCCAATCGAAGCTCCGGCTCATCTAGCCCAAACATCTGAGCCGCGGCTGCCGAGCGATAAGCTATAAACAGAAAATCCGTAAGGAATGCTACGATACTATAAACTGATATGAATGAATAAGCACATAGTAAACACACATGTATACGGATGTATGTGTATATATATATATACATACATCATACATCCACGTCATTCAGACCCCTACATTGCGTCATACCCAAAGCAGAATCGAAGGCATGGACTGTGAAAGCCTCAATGCAAATATCCTGAACCCCACAGTGGATTCAACCCAAAACGCTGAAGCCTAAAAGCCCTAAAACCTTAAACCCTGAACCCTAACTAAACCCTACAGAGGATTTGGCCACGGCTTGTTCATGGACGAGTCATCAAAAACGCTTAAGCCCTGAGCCCGATCTCTTGTAGGACTTTTTCCTTGGAAGCCTTCTGGAACCCTCAGAAAGGAATCTGCTCAGTTCATAAGCACAAAAAAGTGTACACTTTCAGTTCTATAAGGGACCATATTATCCCAAGAGTTGTGTACTCATTCAGCTACTAAGCCCAAGCAGCCTTGTGATTTCTTGGCGGCTGCGGCGGAAGCCATGAACCGCCAGCACCTCACGCGGAGGCTCGTTTCGTTTGAGGCCTGGGGTTCCAGAGTGTAGGGCCTGGTCCGAGGGAGCTGAGATAAGATGTGTTACATCTTCGCATGGGATCAACATTCTGCTGCATTCACCACCTTTGCCTTGGAATTGCCGCCGGAGTGAGCTCCTCAGCCCCGGCACCTCCCTGCACCCCACCCAACCCACGTCCCGCAGGCCAAGAACAACAAAAAGGGTCAAACAACAGAAAAAACGCCAACAATAAGAACCCCTCCTTATAGGACAGTACTTGACAGTACCCCGTGTGATACCCTTCTTGTATCCCTGCTTAGGCAACCCTTTGAAGACCCGCAAGATCGAAAGGCAGGCACGGTGATGGTGTCCGACTGCTCCACGGCCTGCAGTGGGAGCGGTACTTAAAGCCTTGTATAGGAAGACCATGAAACATTGCCGGTCTAGCAGGATCAGGCGTTTAGCGTATAGGGTTTCGGGTCATCTGTTTGCTGCGTCAGAAATCGGCACCGGCCCGACCGAGTCGAGGCAAAAATCGGAGAGAGGGGGCTGACGGATGGCGGATTGATCAGGACCCAATTCAACCCAAAGAGCCTTGAACGCACTTACTCCTTATGATTCAGGAATAGACGGTAGTAATATTATATAAAATAAGGTAGGGATGTCCTCACTCTGAGGGGTAGTCTTGGACTCGCTGGCAAAAATCCTCTGAAATCTTGCAGAGCCTTGAAAATAAAGCCCTTGCGCGCCCCCTTGGCCAATTTCCACTAGAGACCCTCGTACCCCTTAAGCCGATCTTCTCTCAACGCGAAAACCCAAAAGTTCAAAACCCAACACCACAAAAGTCCTACACCGTAAACCCGAAAATGCCCGAAACCCTAAATCCCATGAGCTGCAAGGAGCCGTCGAACAGAGAAAGCTGAAAGCCTCGGTGAGTTTCTGCACGCCCAGGGCTCCGATGTGTCGGTTGAAGCTTAGGTCCTGGGCTTCTTTCTCGTTGCAAGGTTTAGGGTTGAGGAGTTGGGTCCGGTTGGGTTTAGGGTTTGGGGCTTAGGGCGAAGGGTTTAGGTGTTATATCAGCGGAACCACAGTGGAGAGTAGAGGTAGGATCTCTTCAAGATGCTGGACTGCAGTCTCGGCTGTGACACGGTATCTGTTCTTGGTTGTCTGCTGGGGGGCTCGCGGTATTCATGGGGCTGGCAAGCAGCGAGTGCTTGGACTCGTTCTCCAACTGACTTTGTGGTTGCGATTTCATGTCTGCGGAGGGCCAAGGCGACGGTGCACTGTGATTCAAAACGAAGGCGGAGAAAAAACAGCTGAAATGAACACCGAACGCCCCACAACACGTGCAGCCCTTCATTATGAAACCGCCCACGAGGACTCTCGAAACAGAAAAAGGCTTTTCAGTCAAATGAACCCTAAGCAGCTCTTTCTTGAAAACCGAAAAGGTCCGCCAGAGTCGGCCACTAGGAATGCTAATGTGCTGACACGGTGAGCAGTCGCTCTGCAATTCGCGACCTAAACCAAAAAACATTGAAGATTGAATGCTGCGTGCGATTGGCGACCACGCCTAAAGGCAAGACCTTCACGTCCAAAACGCACATGCCCCATACCGAAACCGTCAGCCCCAAGACTCCATGTGCCCATATAGTATATACTGAAGCCTTAAAGGGGTTCCTATATAGGTACTTTAGGGTCTAAGTATATACTATATGGGTACCTGGAGCCTTTGGGCAGCGCATGCTAAGCAGAGGCTTGCTGCAGGCGAAAACAAATTGATTGGAGGGCCTCTGCATGCGCGAGGAGGCATCGGACAAGCGCGAAGCTCCACACCCAAACAAGACAAAGGAACTAGCAACATGTCTATGCATACATATGTCTATATTTACATGCGTGTATTTTAGCTGTGTGCGTATGCAAAAATGTGATCTGGAACAAAATGTCTGTAACAAACATGTCTACAAGTAGAAGACAGAAAGACTCCCTCCCAAAAAATCCTACAATCCTCAATAAGGCCCTGAAAGACTCAGCTGGCCAAAACAAGTAGCCAGGAGCGCCAGGGTCGAGGAATGCCTGAGTTTGGGGTTCATGGGTTTAGGGTTTCAGGGTTTGGAGGTTTAGGGATTTCGAGTTTCAGGGTTTAGAGTTCGAGGCTCGACGGATTTCGGGGTTCAGGGTTTTGGGCTTTAGGGTTGATAGGGCCTAGTAGGGGCACCCTGAACCATGAGGTGGCCTTTTTTTAATGACCCTTAACCCTAAACCCTTCACTGTCATGTGATTCTTGTTCACGAAGCTTACACCGTAAACCCGGACCCAGCTTTTGGGTATATTCAAGATTTAGGGCCCTAAACCCTAAACCCTAAAGATTTAGGGTCCAGAGCCTGGCTTGTAGGATATCCGGTCAGGTTCCGGGATTTGGAGCCGAATCAGAGTTTCAGGGTTCACGGTTTCCGGAATTACCTGTGGTCTCCCTTGTTACGGCTCGGACCCTCGAAGATGGACATCGCTTCAGGGACTACCGTGGAGATTGAAGGCTGGGCTTAAGGTTTAGGGTTGAGGGCAAGACTATGTGTTCGGACACTCACTCTTGGAGACGCTGGGCAAGGTCCATGGCAGCCCACCGGCAGATCAACCAAGCCTGTACTCCCCTCAGCAAAACACTTGAAGTTAAGGGTCAGGCTGGGCTGGTCTTTAAGGGCCATGTCTTTGACACTGCCAGCTAAACTCCGAAATTTGGAGCTTCTGGACCTGGGCATTTATGGGCTGCTGGTGTCGGTGGCTGTGGGGATTGGACTTGAACCTCATGGTACGATTATTTTCTGGGTTCGAGGATTGTAGGGCCTTGGGTCAGGGATGGGAGTTTTGGGGTTCGGTTGCCGAAGATCGAGCCGGTAGAGTTCGTAGCCCTGTGTGCAATCCCGACTGAAGGGTCAGGCCAGGAGCAAGGCGTCTGCGAGACTTTGCGCACCTTTGTCCCCGATCCTGGGTGACGGGCTGTGGATTCGGCTGCCGGTCGGACAAGTCCGAAGCTGGGTTTAGCCCAAAGCTTATACAGGACCTCCAGGAACCTGAACCTAGCTGGCCCGGAACAAACCTCTGGCGCCGCGTGCATGGATTAACGGGCGCTTGCTTGCCTTGCTTGCCTGCGGCTTAAGACCCCGAAAACGTAAAACGCGTAATAAAAAGGGGCCTGAAAAATTGGAAGGTTTTGGGGTATCTTATATTTACAAGTATAATAAGGAACCCCCAAAATAGTGCTAGTAATTAATTGGGCCCATATATATATATGTATATTAGGAGATCTTGGAAGTCGTCATCCTATAGTGAGACGACAGCAAAGCGAGCACGAGCCAAAATGCAGAGTTGAAGGCTCGTGGTCGTAGCTCGGGGCTTGAGCCACATATACAGCTAAGAGGGGTGAGTATTTGGAATGCCCAGAACGTTCTCTGGACTTGGAGCCCGGGACAGAGCTCCAAGCCCGATGCTGTGCTCGGAGATACTCAGCTCAAGATTCATCGCAGCAAATCCGTGGTAAACGCACATCAAGCCGCCTTTGTCTATGACACCTTGCTATAGAAAGCAAAGCCTGCAGACATCAACGAAACCTAAAAATTGTCAACGCCCTGACCGGCATTGCCAAGCGAAGGGTCAAATTGTCTCGCAGGTGAAGCTCCCTCAGTCTCGCCTGACAGGCCGTGCTCGATCTTGGAAAGCTCATGAAAGTGGCTCATGAAGCGCGACTGAAAACAAGAGCCGCCGATTGATCTCGGAAGGCTTGTGCTGCAGTTGTAAGTTGAGGGTATGTCGATTCTTGGGCATTCAGAACTAAACAAGATGAGCAGTGGCTGCTGCATCGGCCCTCGGGCTCTGTACGTCCCTACGCCATCCCTGAAGACGGTGGCACACCTCTCGCAGCGAGGCGGCCAGCGCAACAGCACCTGCGTCTCCGATCTGGGTCACCTCGCGGTTTGAATCCATGAGGGCAGGTGCGGGTGTCGGGAGCACATTCAAGGGGTGCGTGTGTGGTGAATACCAGCGTAGATTCAGCTAGGAGATCTTGGTGGCTGCTGTCCGAAAATCGCACCGACCAGCCCAAAGGCCTCTGTCCCGTCATGCTTTCGTGCGCAAACCTTACCGCCCCAAACCACTCAAAACCCTTCCAAATCTGCTGGTCAGGTTTAACATGCTACTGAAGCCAGCAAAAGCTCAAGTAGAACCAGAAGGGTGCCTGAAAGGAACCCTAAAAGCCGAAAGCCGAATGAACTTGCCCATTGCGCTAATGAAAGGCTGACCCTGCCGTGCACGCCGCATAAGCATTGACAACAAGACCTTTTCCCAAAGGATCCATGTACCATTATAGTAGGCTCTTAGGAAGTATCTGGGCCTCTGGGCCTATGAATAAAACTATGCTGTTACTATACCGCAGCCTATAGCTGGGGAATCCAAACGGGGCCCTAGTTTTGACAACCACCCGTCAAGGAGGGGTGAGCCCGACGGTTCCTTACAGGATTACTTAAATGATGCCGTAAACGGAACCTTAGTTGCCGAGTTCATGAGCATAAAAATATGTACACGGCCAGTTCTATAAGGGATCCAATTATCCCAAAAAGTTTGAAGTGTAGTAATTCAGCTACTAAGGAACCCTTAAAGGAACTCTTTGAGGTACCCTGCAAGGAACCCTTAGACAAACCCTTGGAGGTGCCCTTTGTCTTCAGTTTGCTTTAGCTAAACCCTAAACCCTAACTTTAAACCCTAATCCCTAAACCCTAAACCCCCTAACACCCGACCTGAAGGTCCAGGCTCGAAAGTGCCCGGGACTGGCAGAGACCGGCAGCCAAGTTCTCGGCACCCTCATCCTCGTTCCGAGCGTTTTGGGGGGTTTAGGGAGTTTAGGGCTTTAAGGGTGCCGGGCATTCAATAAAGCGAACTTAAGGGGTTAGCCCGGGCATTCAAAAAAGCGAATTTGGGGTAGGGGTTAGATGGGGTTGAGGTTTTTGAAGCATTTGTGGGTGTGCACGGACTGCCTTGGGGTGTAGCGGCTTAGGGTTGCGATATCTTTGGGTTGGAACAGGACTGGGCTTCAAGAGCTCGGGGGCCCAGTATCAGTATTGCTGCATGTGGATCTAGAATCTAAGTGGATCTTCACAGCTTACACGAACTTTGGAGCCCCATTTCAATGCGGGCTATGTGCCATGGGGGCTTATGAGTTCATACATGCCTTGTCGATCACTGGGGTTTCCTATCGCAGGAAAGGTTCTCATACTGCGGAGCTCACGTCCTAGCTCCCATTGCGGCCCATGGCTGAGGTTTAGGACCTCCCCTAAACCCTAAACCCTAAACCCTAAACTCTAAACCTTAAACCCTAAACCCTAAGGCCCCTAAGGGCTCAGGAGCAGCTTCTTACCACGGGGAGACTCGGGGGTTCAGAAGGAGGAGGACTAGAGGTGGGTACCTGTAGCATCCACAAGAAGGCAGAGGCAGAAAACCATCGCGAAAGGGAAGCCCTGTGGTTTTTGATGTCCATGCCAGCCATGGTCGCTGGCTCTTATTGGCTTTTTTTTCCCTCTCGCATGGCTAAGGATCTATGCCCACAAGCGAGGCTCTCTTATTGGCTTAGGGTTTAGGGTTTAGAGTTTAAGGTTTTTAGAGTTTCGGGTGTATGTGTGCGCGCTTTCGTCACGACCACCCCCGAAAATCTGACGAGCATCTCCCAGCGGATTTTTGCTGAGATCCAGCTTGGTGAGGCTATGGTTCCTGGGCTTTGGCTTTGGACTTCAGGGGTTCAGGGGGCCCCTAGGCCCTATAAATACTAAACCCTATAACCTAAGTTTAGGGTTCAGGTTCTTCGATGGATGTCTTCAAGGTTCAGAGGTTTCGGAAGGAGGGTTTCACGTGCGGTCGCAGAGCGACTGCAGGCGTAAGCTTTCTTTCAAGATCGAAGCCTGGGATCCACATTTCGACCTTCGACCTCACCTCACCCGAATTTACAGCTTCAGGGCCTTTTAGGTTTAGGCTAGGGAACCAAAAGGTTTAGGATGCTGGCCCCGGAATTCCCTGCCACTGGTTCTGAACATCTGTTGAATGCAAGTAACCACTGACTTGCCATAGCCGGGCTTTCTACCATGTTTGTACTGCCTCGCAGAGATATAAAGAAGACAGCGAAGCGCCTTTCAACGCCGCGCGCCCAACAATCCTGAAAGGTACCGTCCTGAAGATGCCCTCCAACAAGCCTGGAATTCCGCAGCCCCATGCACGGCTCAGCCCGCATAAATCGTGAAAAGGCAATGATCGCCTTGTAAAGCCCGACGCTTGAACATGCGCAAGCACAAGCATGAACAGCTCAATATCGCTATGTCACATGTCTGTGAGTGCATATACACATATATGCCTGCGTATGTGTGTATTTCATATCCGGCCGAGACAATCGTGCAGTATAGCCCGCACATGTGCATCACCACCCCGGGCTTTTGCTCCCTTCGAGCTCTTTGTAGACCTGACCCTCATGAAACCTCTGTGCTCTTTCCAAACACTGATCATGAAGGTATGTAACAACTATAACCTATACCCTACGCACCCATCTGAGCGGGAGCACCCTTGGGCAGTTCTTCCGGCCCTTACATAGGGGCCAGCACAGTTAGACTGGGGTTTGGGCATAACGTAGCGTATCAATCCCCAAAGGGTCTTATAGGTACGGTTATGGGGGATACTTCCCCAAACCATCATAGTAACTCCTAATGTAGAAACCCTACCATTCTACTATATAGGTACTTTGGGCCCTTTGGGATCCAAGAACGCCCTTCTAAAATCCCAAGATGATGCCCTTCCGAGCCAGAGCTTCGTCCTCAGCACCTCCGCTAACTTCGCGGCGCCGGCAGGGCCGATGCGATTGCGACAGAGGGAAAGGACCCGGAGGCAACGGTTCTCCTGAAGAGCTTAGGGTTTTTTGTTGATGCAAGATGGTTTAGGGCTTTAAGGCGCCGATGCATGGGATGCCGGTCGGATGCTTTAGATTCAGGTCTTGGGGCTTTCGGGCTTAGGCTGCAGGTTCTCCCTTTGGGGCTGTTAGGATTGATTCGGGTTTTGGGATAAGCTTTCCAATCTCCGTTCCATCCATCTCCGCATCTGGTTGTGTGAGTACGCTGGTGTGCCTTGGCTTAACAGCTGAAGATTGCATGCATGCGTTACGAACACCCACGTATCTCTCTGTCTTCCGGCTTACTGGCATACGTAGTCTACAAACACACACACACAGAGAGGCATGCACGTCCACATGCCCTGCTCCATGAATGTGCGCATTGCTCTTTCACGATGTTGTTCGCTTGCCGGGAAACAGAGGAAATCTGGAGCAGCGCTCTCTTCCGGGCGCTACACTTAACAAGGTTAGCGTTCGCAGCCTGGCTGGCTTCAGAAATTGGGAGGTGTACTTACGTCTCACAGTTGCCGCTGCACCTTGCCGCCAGACCCGGCAGATGTAGGTATTGGAAAATGTTTGGCTAGAAGAAACAGGAAACATGGCCGATACTATAGATTATGCATGACCTTAAACCCACGAAAGCATGGCACAAAAGATTGCCTTAGCAGACCTTAGCCCTTAGTAACTATAGTGTGGTCATTGGCCATGCGGATGTTGAATTTAGAGCAGCAGCCGTGATATACATTCCAACGACGCTCCAAGCTGCGCTTAATGCACTGGTCCACATAAACATCCCCTATCCCTGTCAAGGCTACATGCGTCAAATGCACGAAGCTGAAAGCTCTCAAACCACCCCACAGACTGAACCTCATAAAAACCTTCAACCCAATTTCGGATAGAATCCAACAAACTCTGAACCCAAAGTCTTGAACCCCAAGCCCTAGGGAAATCCCTGATTTTATACTCTTTACGGCTTCTCCTCCAACGCCTCGGCTAGAAGAGAACCGACCTGGGGAATCTGAGGCTGCACATCACAGGACATACCGTAAGGGGCCTCCTTAATTCCCTATATTCCTCCTGGGAGTTCCTTACTATTCCTGCTTGGGGTTCCTGACTCTACTATCTGGGTAGTTCTCTAATCAAAGGTCCCCAATACAGTAGGAGACCCTTATTAGAAGGGAGACCCTAATTTAGAGAAGCTACACATATTATCATTTTTATCATTAATATTATTCTTATCATTATTACGATTATTATTGTTATTATTATTCTTAATATTATTATTCGCCCCGGCTCTCTTCTGACTTTGGCGGCCTGGGACGCACACCATAGAACCACAGAGTCGGCCATGTAACGCACACTTCACAGAAATATCGGCAGCACTACACTAGACTATATACTACTCAATCTTACTATGCTATCTATGCTATACTGTATCTATATCTACGCTATACTGTATGCATAAGCATGAACCCCAAACACAGCCTCGTGCATTAATCAGGCTTCTACATTGACATGAAAACAAGATCTGACCCTTAGGGAACTCTTGGAAAACTGTATGCACTTCGAAAACCTTGCGAAACCACACGAAGACCCATTACAGCATCCGTGTAAAACCGCCCGCCTGAAACACTTAATCAAAAAACTGTAAGCAAAACTGTAAAGACTTTGCCGGGCCTATCTGGGCGCCCCGTATCAACTTAGAGAACCTTCTAAGGCTCCACCAAGGACCTCAGTAAACGCCGCCCAGTGAAGACCTTCGTCGAGCACTTTAAGAAAACCGCGACCTAAACCAACATGGCAAAACTGCATAAATCCTTAATGAGCGCGTTGATAGCAGCCTGCACACAACCCCTAAACCCTAAACCCTAAGCCCCTAAACCCTAAACCAACCCTGTGAAGGTCTGCAGGGAAAGACCCGAGGCCTTGTTGTCGACATCGCACTCGTTCAGACGAAGAGTTCGGACACCTCGGCCGTGCAGCTGCTGAGCGCTCGCTTGGGTTTAGGGTTTAGGGTTTAGGGTTGAGGTATCCCTGTAAGCATAGGTTAGGCTTTACAGGATTGCTTGCAGGCGGCTCTGTCAAGGAGGAATTAAGAGAGGTGCCATGATCTTTCCCCCATGGGACCTTTAAACAAAGCTCTACAAGCGGCCAGGGCTTCGTGGATTTTCTCAGTTCTTGTGCAAGAGGGGGAGTTGGGGTTTTGTGGCTTTGGCTTCAGGGTTTACCTGGACTCTGAACAACCTCCCTTTTTGGGGGGTTCCTTATTGTTGGGATTTCCTTATATACGTCCTTAAAACAGGTAGACTCTTTAGGGTCTAGGTAGGGCTTCGGGTGTGGAGAGTTGGATGAAATCGTGAGCCGCATGGGCTTCTGTGGCCTGGCCATCTTGGATCGGGGAGCTTTGCAGGTGCAGCTCAAGAATGGTCCCCACTTCTGTTGGGCAACTAAGGACTACGAGGGTGTTAAGTTCGAAGTCTAGGGCTTGCGGCTAGAGCCTCTCCCAGAAGCTATGCCTACGGCTGAGTGAGACAGTAGCAGGTTCTTCGCAAATCAGGCCTTCCTCTTTGAGCCAAGAGGCGAACCTCAAACCCCATACCTTAACCCCAAATAACCTACCTTTTGAAGGACTTATAAAAAGAACTTATAATAAGGACCCCCCCAAAAAGGGAGGTGCTTTTGGGCTCCAGGTAAACCCTGAACCTTAAACCCCTCAAAGACTGAACCCTAAACCCTCAAAGACTGAACCCCCTCAACCCCTAAAACCCTCAACTCGAAATCCTAAACCCTAAAACCCTAAACCCCAAACCCTAAAACCCTAAAACCTTAGACCCTAGAACCCCTGAGCCTCAAAACACTAAACCGCAAGGACTGAAACCCGGGACCTGGGGCGCCTGAACCTAAAAGATTCTCTAAGGCTCCATGTACCCATATAGGGTTCCTTTAAGGGTTAGCATAAGGTCGGTATAAGGGTTCCTTTAAGGGTTCTATAGGGTTTAGGGTTTAGGGTTTAGGGCTATAGTATTATACTTAGGCCTTAGAGGGGTTCCTATATAGGTACTTTAGGGTCTAAGTATATACTATTTGGGTACATGGAGCCTTAGGGATTATGGTTATAGCCTTTTCTGCGAGGCAAAACAGGCCGAAGTGTGCAGCGGAACCGGTCTCGCGAGCGGAAACTCTGCAATCATGTGCGATGAAGACAATGATAGTTTAAGGTGTGCTCATGGATCCTTATGAAGTATCGGGCTCTTGCTTGCCCAGATGCTATAACTCAGAATGCCATATATACCCCTAAACCCCTAAATCCCTATAACACCTATAACCCCTATAAACCCTAAACCCCTAAACCTCTATAAACC
>CAJNJA010008377.1:4538-15480 GCA_905231915.1 Symbiodinium necroappetens
GCCCCATGTCGGGAGATGCCAGAACAGACACACTTAGGCTTGGCGAAAACTGATGAGGCGAACCGCGAGCATCTTAATGCAATGACAGGTTACAGCAATCGTACAGAATCATTGAGGCCAATGACAGAAACAACAGCGTTTTGGGGTACTTTGGGCTGGCCTTCTTTGGCAGGTACACAAGGGTGATCAGCCCTTGCTTCCCATGTCACTGGTAGCTTCGTTGGACACAGTCCCAGTGACATGCTGTGTCCCCCTGCCGTCCGTTGAAATGAAATACTTGATGCACCATGTTCAGGTGTGCGCACACACACACACCTAATCACACACAACGCTCTGGGAGCTACACTGTCGGAATGAAAGCAAGAAAGAGTGGATCCACATAGGTGAGTATGCAACTGTAGAGCAAGTAGATGACCTGTCAAGTCATGCTCGGCCATGCGCGCGATACACGATACACGCCATGAGAGCTGGCAGAGGCCAGGACGACAAACATCAGCGATGGCTTGAGCTTGCTGAGCATGCTGAGACAACACCTCACCAAGTGCAAACACGCACCCATCTGCTCCTGCAGCCCGATCCCATGAAACGGTGAAAAAACTGTGCTGCAAGTTCTGCGGCCCGGAGCGCACAAGTAGCTGGATACAACATTGAACCAACGCGCTCTCAGATTCCAAATCATGTACCCTCATGTAGAGGAGAGCCTCAAGCACCAGAGAATATCAACACTCCATTGGCATGTGACGGGGATGCACATGAACACCATGGAGACCATAAGGCGAGAGCAATGTTCCACATACCACAATAAAAGAAGAAGATTGCCATTGCCTGAGTGCACAAGCACACGAAGCTAAGTCTAAGTCCTTCCCGAGCTGCTACATAAGTTTACTCAGCCAACGAGACCGGGAACTTGGACACGCTGGCATCCAAATCGCATCCTTCCAATTCCGAACTCCCGTGGTAACCCCTGTCAAACATACCACTTTTCTGTTCTGGGTCCAGGATAAGGGGCAGTTTTAGAAAACGAAATGTGATCAACTAACTGGAGCTTGACTCCCCTGCCGAAGTGATCCTGGGCCTTAGCAGAGACGACATTCGACATTTGTTTCACGCGCCGTGGGACCGTGACCAAGGCATAGAGCGAGAACGCCAGAGCATGCAAAGTTCCGCCAGGTCCCGATAGGGTATAACCCCTGAAGCTCCGGGCTCCGAGCAGCCTACAGTGAAGCCATCCGTCGCAGCAGTTCTGCGACGGAGCAAAGGAGCGCCAGGCCCGCCTGAGACTGCAACGGACGAAGACAGGCCTGAATCAACGAGGTTTGGCACACGAAGAGCTCTCAGTTCCCAAGCCTGTGTCTCCTCCTTCTGCCAAAGACTCTGTGAACTCCGCCAACAGGGCTCTCCCATCCCAGTTGATAGCCGATTCGGACTGGCCAAGCCGGCAGAGAATCAGCCCTGCGATTTCCGTCTGCAGAGTGAGAGCGAAGAACTGGACCAGCTGCTGTCTCAGAAAGTTTGGCTCTGCACGATGCAGTCACTGGCCCCAGTCGGTGCAAGCTGAGAACCACTGCTTAAGGCTTAAGGCGTTGTAACATGTTGCAACCATACTTCGCTTTTGGAAGGCTTCGAACTGAACCCTCAACCGGGCACTGTTTAGCACAGGTGGCCCGTACTCCGTCCAACGCAACTGCATATTGCGCTCCAAGACTTGCCCTCTAAGCAGAAAAATAAAGCACAGGAGCACACGGACCAGTGCAACATACACATGCAATCTACCGCCTTGGTGCTGCCTTTCTGAAGTATTGAAAAGCTCGGACCACCCCCGAAATCAGCACATCTGCTGAAGTTCGTGCTAAGCTGCCGCAGAGATCAAACATAAGGCATTCGTTGAAAACATACGGAACATGTCCAGCGAGTGCTCAATGACATTCTATGACCAGAAACCAATGCGCCGACCCCCTCTGTCTTCGGAAGCCCCGTGCACACTTTGGTTGCTGGCGAAGGCACCGTCAAGATGAGTATCGATGCCACATCCACCACTGGAACTTTCCTCTCCATTTCCCGCCCGGTGCTCACCTCGATCACTTGTTCATCTTGCTCGCAGCTCCCCACATGCTTGCGCGGAACTCGCCGAGCAGAGCTAGGAACGGTGCGATAAAGAAGCTCTGCGAAGCTGTAAGGGGGAAATGGGTCCCCTGGAACCAATGCAAGACGGTTTCAATGACCACCAGGGGGCCCAGCATCCTAGCGGCATGCTTCAACACCGGCACTGCGCTGGCTGAATCATGCTGACACAAGCTCGAAACGTGCAACCAAGCATCAATGCTACGAAGCTTCGGAAGCGGTTGCTTGGAAGACTAGATGCCCTGGCAGCTATTCGGCTGTCACACAAGCTGCAAGAAGCTGTCCCTTCTGACATTCATGCTCTTTGGCCTCATCTCGCAAAATCCAGAAGCTCTGGCGGTACCAGGCCTTACTCCATTCAGGCAAAGCAACCTTCCGGAACACGTGCCAATGCAAGCCACTCAACAAAACGCAGCCAGCCTGTGTACACCAAGAAATGCGGTTGGATTCCAGCAGTCGGCCTGTTCGGAGTGCGTGCCCGCCACAATACCTGGCGTCACCAACAGCACAAGAACAGGAAAAGGATGCGGGCTCAAATGCATCACAGTACCACCACAAAGTGACACTGGCGATGAACATGACGAAGATGAACATGGCGAAAGTCAAGCAGATGGAGCAAAGGAAATGCAACGTTTCAAAGATGATAAAGGTGGAGATGACGATACTAAAGCCAAGATGAATCTGTAGATGACGGGGACAGCCAAAACGAAACAACAAAGGAAAAGCAGCAGCAGCAGCAGCAGCAGCAGCAGCAGCAGCAACAGCAACAGCAACAGCAGCAAGCTAAAGCAACAGAAACACCAACCACAAAATTGTTTATTGTCGACCGCAACAGCACCAGGTCCTCAGCGCAGGAGACATCAGGAAACGAGGCCCATGAAAGGGAGTTGACAAGCAACTCAACACCATATCGCCTTGAGTCTGTCTGCGGGCATGGTACGAAGCTGGATCGGCTCTTGCAGGGGCTCGTCCAATTCTTCCCAACGTGCGAAGCTGCAGCTGACCCACGCTGTCAGCACCTCAAGACACGGCTTTGCGACAAGCTGTTCTACACAACACGAAAGCCCAAGAAGGCATGCTCTCCAAAATGCACGGCATTCTTCTCGATGTGCGATCCAAGTCTCGATGAAAGAGAAATGAGAGACTACCTGGTCTGACGAACTGCATGGACTTGTACAGTAACAAATAACATGCCCCTACAGGGCCACATGTGCACGCTGCCACCAAGTGACGATGAAGCAAGCGCAAAGGTATCGGAAAATGGAAACTGCCAGCAAGGCAAGACAGGACACTCGATGGTCTCAGGGAAACCGTGCGGCATGCAACGCCCCAAACATCGCAAGCAAACATCGGCTGCTCAACTGCACATTGCATCTGTGACGAACCCATCCTGTCTTCTTCTTCGGCTTTCTCAGGACAGGACTGCCATACTCCAGGTCCTGGCGCGGAAAGCTGCAATACTGATGCTTTGGTGATTCTGAGCCAACCATTGCTCAGCACATGCAGCTCCGTTCCCGTGAATGGGGGTGTTATTCATCTGGGTTTGGAGATGCAGGTTAAGTGGCGGCAGGCCAACGGCCAAGCGAGGAAAACTTGTCCAAGCAATGACATTCTGGCATTATCCTGGTGTGGCCGGGTTCCAGGCGCTTCTCGCCGAACACCGCTGCCTTTGACCAGATATCATCGGCTTGCACGGGCCCCTTAACCCAATAGCCACCCTGGCCTTCGAGTGGCATATGTCGTTCATTGGGTGGCCTGACCTGATCTGATTCGCAATGACGTGGCAAAGCTGCGAGCATGTTCAACACTTTACGTAGGTGGCTGCCTAATGGCTGGCATAGCTGCGCAGAGACACGACACAGGTGCTTCGTTGAGCGTTCGAAAACACACCAGTGATAACATACATCAGCACGGCGTTGTCCGTAACTTGATGGGCTCCCCTCTGCCAGCTAGCTTCGTCGACAGATTGCAAGCAAGGGTCCGCCTCGGCCTTCGTTTGTTCTACAAGAAGTCCTCTCATGTATATATGCATATATATATATATATCTCGGAAATCATTGCAGCTGCCACTTGCCAACCTCCACTCAACACACTAGTGCTGTGTGACGTGCCCGAGCTGGTAACTTCAGGGACCCTTTGACGACGAATCGAAAGAAACATTCATAAACTGTCTTTGCAAGCCCCCACTTACTTTTCCACCAATCACAAACAAAGATCAAGTGATTCCGTCGAGCTCAAGCATGGGTTGGACAGCTTTTAAGTGCTTTTCGCTGATGGTCCGGAGGCTTCTCAGACGTGACTAGGCCCCGCACTTAGGAGAAGCCGTACTGCAGGCTCCAAAGGCGTTCGAGCCAAAGCACATCGGTAAGCCAGCCGGGCAGGGACGCGTGAGTATGTATGTTGTGGCCATGTTGCGTTTTTCGTCCGGAAGCACCGAACACAACACTTTCGCCTGAGTTGGTGGCAGCCCCGGCATGCAGCAAGAATATTTCACTTTTGAAATTGTCATGTCGCTATGGTGAAGCGCTTTGCTCAGCCTGCTCAGCCGCAAATAAAGCCGGATGAGCATGTCTCTGTCACATCATAGTCGAGAGACCTCGGAAACGCACCAGTACTTACGATGCCACTCTGAGCGGTTGACCAGGGTACAAATACTGGTGCTGAGTTTGACGCCTTAAGGTAGCGCTTTCGCAAAAGGCAAGATTCCACGCACGTGACACCCCACCTTGGCTGGGCACCACTTGCAAGTTCAGTCTTATTCGACCCCGGGGGGGGGGGGGGTTTGGTAAGCTTGCCAATCCAGACACTCCCGGCCACTGTTGTGAGCACCCGATATTCCCGATCTTTGTCTGGCTTGCTCTTCAGATAACACGGAGAGAATGCCGTAAACGACAGGCACCTGTGCATCGACGAAACGATGCATAAAACACGCTGACAAACAGCAAGAACTCGCGCCTTGTAGTCCAAGTTCAAACGCATAATGCCTTGCGTAACGGCTTCGCTGACGTACTCGAAGTGCATCGACTGCCCCTTGGTGAGACAACCAACGCAAATTATTCCATCAAACTTGCGAGACTCGAGCAGTACTTGCGCAGCGGCCGGTATCTCATAGGATCCCGCCACATATTCAATAGTAATGTCACGCACATTACAAGACTCAAGGGCGTCTCTGGCACCCATCACAAGGCTGCGGGTGACAACCGAGTTCCATCTGGCCGCCACGATTGCTATCCGCAGGCCGGATCCGTCAAAAGCTGGCAAATCCAACCCACGAATGCTGGGGATGCTGTCTGGATTTGGCGCATTTGGAAACTCCGGCGACATCTGCCTTCGGCGCATGATCTGATCAACTGTGATAACAGGAATGCCATGCTTCTGGCCGAATTCCACGGCTCCTTGCCATCGCAACATCGTCCCATCTTCATTGGTCAACTCGGTTAGACAAGCGACCGGCATTCGACCAGCAAGCCGACAAAGGTCGTATGCTGCCTCCGTGTGGCCAGGACGCCCCAATACTCCGTCTGCATGTGATGCAACCGGAAACATGTGGCCTGGTTTGGAAAACGCATCCGGGGTGTTGGAACGGTTGCAAAGCGCCCGTGCTGTGGCAGCCCTGTCTGCTGCCGATAAGCCGTTGGAGGACCCAGGCACGAATGTCGTCGACACATATGCACCGATGGAAAACCGATCGCTGTTCACTGTTGTTGCGGGATATAAGCCAAAATGTTGCAAGGCATCCTTATTGGAAACAACGTATACGATTCCTGATCCTTTTCGGATGGCAAAAGCCATCGCCTGAGTTGTTGCTTGGTCCGCAGAAAAAACCAAATCGCACTCATTCTTGCGATCAGCTCCGTCCGCAACAATCACGAAGTGTCCGGCTTGAAACGCATTGATGGACTCGTCGATGGATTCCTGGATGCAGACTGATTTTTTGCTACGAGATGTGGTTCCTGGAACATCATGGAAATACCTTGCAAAAGTTATTTTGGCCAGTGCCGGGCGTATTACGGTTTACTTGCACAAATGTGCTTGCTCTGCTCGCTACGGCGATATGTCATCCATGATGTCTCGTTTGTGCCTAACACGGATTGCAATGCATATGCCGGCATGTTAAACAAAACCTAAACACGAACGGGCACTGCCTCGCCTCGGCCTTGGACGACATGTTCACCCTTCGCTTGGCTTTACAATCCAGCTTCTCATGTTCGAGCCAACCAACCCAACAACGGTGCCATCATCGGCATGCACAACTACGTGCTGTGCTCAAGCATGCTTGCAAACCAAAGCCTGGCATACTGCTTCAACCCACACACCAGTGTGCAACACCCCTACCGATACAAGTCCCTTGCTCGTTGGAAGCACCGTTTTGCCCGACCGGCCCTGGATCAGCTTTGTTTCCAACTTCGTCAAGCTGAGGTGGCGCAGCTTGTGCCATCCCTGCCTCAGCTTTCGTTCTTCCAGATTGCCACGGCATGTGGTAAGGAAGTGACTTGCTCGGATGTGGCCGTCATCCCTTCATTGATGGGCGCACTGCTCGACACAGCAGTTTCTCAAGCACTGTTTGCTGTCGTGATTGACCGCTTAGAGTGATTCCTCGCGGGCGCTCCTGGGCACTGTGCTGCAGCTGGGGGGACGAAAACCGACTGCTCCTGGGCGCTGCGCGCGCAGCTGGAGGGTCGTTCTCGCAGCGCCCGTAGACGTAGCCGTAGCTGGCGTGCATGGTCGCAGTTACACTCCACGTCGGAGCAGAAAGCGAAGGAGTCGACGTGGACGGGCACCTGGTGTTCACTGCGGAGGCAGGCTGGGTTGAGATCGCGCCGCGTTGAGCGAGCTGCGAGCCCCGCAAGTTACTCGCCGTCCTCGACAGATCGTTAGTGGCGCCCGGGCCTGCGCTGCCCCACCCCTGTGCGGTTGGAACCCGCCGCGGACGACAGCCGCTGCGCCACTCTTTTCCTCACGGGCGACCCCCGTGCCGGCCGCCGGGGACCCGCCGTCCTCGCGCCCGGCGCCAGCCCGTGCACGCCCGGCACCGGTGTGGAGCGCGAAGCGGTCCGCAGCAGGCCTGATCCCAACCCGCGTCGCCGCCGCCCCACACACCGGGGGCACAGAGGAGGAGCCACACGAGGAGAGAGAGCTGCGCCTGCGCAGGCCGCACCCTCCGCTTCTCGGGGGTCCGGTTTCCTTGCCTGCGCTTTCGCCATTCACTGCCAGCAGCCCCTTCAGTGCCGGCTGCCCCCGTGCCTCACCGTTTGCCGCGCGGCCTTTGGTCAGCCCCTTCCTCACGCAGCCTGTGCCTCAGTCTCTGCCGCCGTGGTGGGGCACCCGGACGTTCACAACGAGTGAGTGAGTGCTCCGAGGCGGGACCCATCGGCGTGAGCCGGCCCGACATCCTGGTCCGAGCTGTGCTTGCCCCTGCGTGGTACCCCGCCTTTGCTGTCGACTCCCCACTTCGTGACAGCCTACCTGGTCGCTTCGGCCGCAGGCGCTCTTCGGGCTGCCGCGGCAGTGACAAAGGTAGCGTGCCGCTGCGGCCTCGGCATTGTGACCGGTGCGCACACCAGTGTAGCCCTTGCATTGCCTGGAGGTTGCAGCAACACCAATTCCTTCCCTCCTGCCGGGGCCTCAGTTGTGCCTTGTCCTGAGAGCAGGAAGCAACCACTGCTGCTTTACGTTTTTCGGATCTGGAGTGCTTCTAGCAAACAACCTCGTCCCCGCCTTTATCTGCGGCCGCTGGCGCTACAGACGGCGGCCGTGGCCGCAGGACTTTCTCCACTTCACCCGCTGACAGCTGGCACTAGCGGCCCCGGCCTCAGCTTTGCGGGATTTGGCCGCTTGCTAGTCAGTGGAGCGCGCCCAGTGCTGCTGCCCCTCAGGCCGGATCGCTGACGCCGGGCTGAACATTATAGCGTCACCGACTGTGCCGAAAGTTGTTGCGAAGAAACAAGGACCCCCCTCTTATAGCTTGTTTGCACGTGCTGCACATTGATGTCGCGCCCATCTCGCGGTGCCACCCCAAACTCGCGACGTGGGCCAAACCCCGCCGCCCCGCATGCGCCTGCAGTGGGAAACCGGACGCGGTGCTGCTGGCCCTTATGCCTTGCGCAGCAACGCGCTCAGATGGACGTCCCGCAAGATATATTGCGCTGCCCCGTGTGTGCCACCAGCGGGTGGGCCGACGCCGATGACGTGTGGCTCTAAGCAGCGTGTGCCGCATGAGGGATTGAGGCAGCTCCCAGGCTGCCCGCCCCTTCAACTGTGCGCCACGGCGTGGCGGATTGTATGCCATCCGCACCTTCACGTCCAATGATGCACGTGAGCCCGCGCCGCCAGCCCACGTCGTGGCGCTGTGCTGCCGACAATGATGGCGGCGTCGACTTTGTGGAGCTCCGGCGCCCATCGCAGTGCGTGGGGACGCCGGTATCTTGGCCTGGCGCTTGTCATGGGTCTGCCCACGCTGCTCACGCAGTCCATGGTGGGATGCGGCGCGTGAAGCTTTGCGCACCTCTGCCCCGGTTCCGCTCCGTCGCCTGCTCGAGGCACTGCACGATGCTGCAAGCCGGCGCGGGGTCCCGGTTCCCCGCGCATTCATTGACGCTGCGGAGGTGCTGCCGGCCGGTGCAGATGTGCACCTTGGCTGGGTCGTCCGGCACCTCACGGGCGCCGACGGTTACATCACGGCGGGCCCGCAAGAAGTGTGTTTGCACCTCTTCGGCGGCCTGGCTCTCGCTGCTGCGCTCGACGTCATTCGGACACGTTCTGCGCGCGGGTACCCGAGGCCATGCCTATTGCAGCTGCCGATCCCAATCCTACTCCGCTTGACGCCCCGCCCCCACCAACGCGCAGCACACTGGGGAAGCGCGTTGACGCAGCCCCGCGGCGGGGCCAGGGTGCGGGTGCGTGGGCGTGGCACCGCGCCTGAACCCCAGGCGGCTGCGCCCCGCACTCCCCGCACTGTCGCCGAAGCACGCGTCGATGCGGCAACCGCTGGAGTGCGGCTCGGTTTGGAGATGCTCAATCGCATCGACCTCGAAGCGGAGTTCAGGCGACGAGTGTTCACTGGCGGGGTTCGATGCGGGACTGTCCCGGCTCACGTTGGAGGAGCATGCGGGGTGCGAGGAAGAAGAGTTTCCACCCTCGCACGACAGCTTCAGGGCTTCGTTCCTCGACGGCTTGTTGGAGGCCCATGCGGAGCGCGAGACGGAGGACTCCGCGTAGTTGGCTCGGTGCGCTTTGCAAAGCTCCAGCGCCGCGCTGACGCGTTTGGCCGGGGCGAGTGGCTCACGCTCCTCCGCGACGCCTCCCTGCCGCTTGAGGCGTCCGCCGGGCGTGCGCGTGCGCCGGCTGACGCCGACGTTGAGCGGAGGGCCGCGCGAGCCGAAGCGCTCGTCCACCTTGGCGAGCTCTCCGCCGCCAGCCGCCCACTCACCGCCGAGCCGCTCGCCGTTGGTGACGAGGCCACGCTCGCTAAGCTCCGCGACCCCAGCCAAAGGCCCCAAGATCCAGCAACACTGCTGCTGTCCTGCCTGCGACGCGCACGCCGAGGCTCCGCGGCGGGGCCCTCTGGCATGACAAACGAGCACCTTCCCTTGTGCTCATAGATGAGGAGCGCGATCTAGCAGTCCTGCACAAAGCAGCCGTCTCTTTTGCTATAATGCTCGACTCCCATGCCCGTGCTGGCCGCTGTGCGGGTTGGTCGCCTCGTCGCACTGCGCAATGGTTGCACGCGCCCTGGCCCAGCACTACGCCGCTGCCTTGCAAACGGTTTGCGTGCCTTTTTTTTTGCGTGCCCTTCCAATTCGGCCTCAGCGCTCGCGCTGGCACTGAAGCGCTGTTCAAGCTGCTCCAAGTCGCCACCGAGTGCAACTCACGCACCACTGTGTTTTCTGTTGACGCCGTCGGGGCTGCCCCCCTCGGATCCGCAGCTTTTGCGCGACAGCACCTGCAGGACAAGCGCCGCCAGCACAACACCCTGCTGCAGCGCATCCCGGCGCTTACCGACTTGCAGTCGGCTTGGCTCCTCCTGCTCTGTTCTGCGGCTCGCCTCGCGCCAGCTACCTCCCCCGCATGCTTCCGCCGGACTCCACTGTCACTGCCGAGTATGCTTGGAAGCATGATCAGGCCGTTGCGGCCTGCCTCAGCACGCTGCTCTACGGAGACGCTGTCTCGCCGCTGCCGGCTGCAGCTGCTTCGGCAGGCTACGGAGGGCTTGGTCAGCCGCAGCGCCAGCCGCCTACTAGGCCAGCTCCTCGCCAGTTTGACCTCACCGCACGCCGGCATGCCCCCTGCCCTCGCAGCTGCATGCTCAGCCGCAGCCGCGGTCCGACAGGCAGGCTTCCCCACGCCGCTCTCGGGGGAGAGCTCTGCTGCACCGGCACCGCAGCTCGCACAGGCCGCCAACGAAACCTTACGTGGATGGCAACGCGCCGGTGCTTCCGCGGACCCCATGCGGCCCGTGCCTTCACAGCGTTCCCCACGTCCCCTGCCGTTGACGTGCCGTCGGCGCACCTCCGCGTGCTGCTGCTCCGGCGCCTCCGGCTCCCCTTGCCTTGTGCTCCACGCACGTGCTCCTGCCACGGACGCCTGGACCAACTCGTTCTTTAGGTTGGTACGAAATGGCTAACGCACCAAAAGACAGACTGAGCGAACTCTCTCTTTTTTCCGCTGAGGTTGCAGTGTCAGTGCAGAGTACGCAGTGTCAGTGCAGAGGGGGGCGTGCTCAAAAGGAGTCTGATGCAGAGCAGAGCGTGCTCCGCTAGATTCCCCCCCATCGGGTGTGGAGGGTGGGTGGAAAGAAATTTTGTGCCTAGGTTGCTACCTA
>CAJNJA010008378.1:0-15479 GCA_905231915.1 Symbiodinium necroappetens
CATGCATACATACAACATACATACAGACATACAGACATACATACGGCAGTGAATGTGACAGCGTACAGGGCCCAGAAGCGCCCTAAACCGGTCAACCCCAAGGCCCACCTGAAAGCATGAGCCTATGAGCCTTCGGCCTTCCGGGGCCGTCGGGATTCTGCCTAAGTCCCTGAAAACCCCAAGCCTTAAACCCTAAACCCGAAGTCCCTCAGTCCTAAACCCCAAACCCGAAGTCCCTAAGTCCCTAAACCCTAAACCCTAAGTCCCTAAACCCTAAGCCTTAAACCTAAACCCGAAGTCCCTAGGCCTTATAAGCCTCAAACCCGAAAACCCCTATAAACCCTAAACCAAAGCTCTTGCTCCCGGGGCCCCCGCCGCCGGGCCCAGACTTAGCCTGAATTGGGCTGGGGGGTACCAGGGTGTTGGGGTCTGCGGGACTTAGGGTCTCATAGGATGGTTTAGAGTTGAGGGTTTAGGGTTTAGGCTTTAGGAGTTAGGGTCTGTAGGGGTTCGGGTTTGAGGGTTTAGGGTTTAGGGTTTGAGGGTTAAGGATTTAGGGTTTTGGGTCCCTGGGTTTGGGAATCGGGATTCAAGCGTTGAGGGATGGACGGAGTTAAACTTTCGGGGTGTGGGGCTGGCATTTGCTGGGGATGTGGAGTTCTGGCTGCAGGGTCGCGATGAAACCACTCACTTGGGGGCCGAGTACCTTAGCCCCAAAAAGGTTAAACTATTGAATTCTAATAGGGGTATATACGCGCCAAAAGGTTAAAGGATACCTACTCAGCCCCTCAGCTCATCATGGGATCAAGTTACCAGAATGCTGTCATTACGTTCGCTGTAGGGTGTGTCTTTCTGTAGGGTCGAAGCATCAACACCCAAACCCAGGACCCCAAGACACCAAAACCATAACCCCAAAGCCCAAACCGCTCCCCCCCCAAAGCCCCAAAGCGCTGAGTTGAAACGCTAAGCCCGAACACAAAACTCTAAACCCTAAACTCTAAACCCTAAACTCTAAACCCTAAACCCTAAACCCTAATCTCTAAACTCTAAACCCTAAACCCTAAACTCTAAACCCTAAATCGTAACAAGTCTGAAACTCCGACCCAAAGCCCAAATCCTTAAAGCTCTTACAGGAGGCTCAAGACCTCAGCCCCTAAACCCTAAACCCGAATCGTGGAATTTAGGGCTTTAAGGCTTAAGGGCTTTAGGATTTTGGGGTGTTGGGTTTTAGGGCTTTAGGGCTTTAGGGTTTAGAGTTTAGGGTTTAGGACTGCAGGGTTTAGGGTTTAGGGTTTTAAGGTGTGGGGTTTAGGGTTGAGGGTTTAGGCTTTTAGGGTTTAGGGTTTCGGCTTTAGGGTTTCGGGTTTAGGGCCCTGCCCTCTGAATCGATTCAGTTCGATTTCTGTAGGAAGGTAGGTACGGCTGTACTCGCGAATCTGCGCAGGTGTATTGATGTAGCTGCACAACTCCACAGGTTTCCGTAAGACTCCAAATAGCCCCAAAGTAGATCGAAGTTATAGACTTTAGATTTTAGACCCCAAAAGTGGTAGCATTGATTTCCCAAAGGCTCCATGTACCCATATAGCATATATACTTAGGCCCTAAAAGGGCTTGAAGTAGATACTGTATATTCTGAGGCCTGAAGTACCTGTTTGAGTCCTTGCGGCCCTCCAAATAACACTGAAGAGGCTTCCTAAGCAGCACCATGTAGACTCATAGACTCACCTACACCCTAAACCCTAAACCCTCAACCCTAAACCTAAAACTTTTCCCAACAAGCCGACCCTCAAGCCGATCCCCTAAGATGAACCCTATGGCGCCTCTTCGATGAACCTTTAAATGCCAAGCCGAGCCCGAGGACATCTGAGGACCGTGCACAAGCGAGTCGACCACCTCAAGAGCCTGACACAAGTGAGAACGAGAGGGTGGAGGCTTTGGGGGGGGTGTTAGGGCTTATATAAGGCGTAGGGTTTAGGGGTTGAGGGGTATGGGGCGGGTTACTTCAAGGGCTCGTTTGAGACTTCCTCGAAGGGGTTTAAAAAGGGTTTGGGAGTCTGGTTTACGATACGCGCAGCCACATGGTAGGGTTTCAAGAGTTTCGGGTCCAGGGCTTTAAATAGGGGATTGGACAATAGGGTGCGGGTCATCCACAGTGGCGAGGGGATGTGATAACAACGTTCGCAGCAACCCTAATCAAGCAGTACATATGGTTGCTTATCGCAACTCTACCTTCAAGGGAACCTTTCCCTAAACCCTAAACCCTAAACCCTGAAACTACCGAAACCCCTAAACCGAACCGTTCCAGAAACCGAAACCCTGAAAGGGTGGGCCGTGGATGTGTGGGGCCACAGCAGGCAGCCGAGGATGGAAAGCAATGCGTCCTGCGACCACACTCCCCGAACCCTCAAGTCTTGAAGCCCTAAACCCTAAGCCCTAAACCCTAAATCCTAAACCCTAAGTCCTGAACCCTAAATCCTAAACCCTAAATCCTAAATCCTAAACCCTAAATCCTAAACCCTAAATCAACCGTAGTTCTCCGAAGCCATGTCCGGAACTCCCGGCTAAGATGGCACGAGGCTCTCCGCTCGTGCTTCTGTCAACTGGAAACTCTGAAGGGCTTATAGGGCTTATAGGGTTTAGGGCTTAGGGCTTATAGGGTTTATAGGGTTGTTTATAGGGTTTCTAGGGTTGTTTTGGGGTTTATTATAGGGTGTAAATTAATATAGCTATATGGTTTAGGGTTTAGGGTTTCTTGTGACACTGCACCTCTCTGACGCCTGCCCTTGCGCCCTGCTGTCTAAGTTCTTTCGCCTCGCCGAGTGCCTAACCAACACCATGACCCCCTAACCCGGGGCTTCATTCGTTTAGGGTTTAGGGTTTAGGGTGTTTAGAGTGTTTAGAGTGTTTAGGGTTCAGGGTTTAGGGTTTCTACTTCAAAGCAGCGGATGGCGGTTTCATAGATGACAATGATGAGAACGGCAGCAGAAACAACCCGACAAGGGAGAATGGACAAGAAGGGGGGCCCTGAGGGTCCCGAATGAATTGTGGTAACTATTCTGGCCGCTGTGTATCTATGGTAGTGCCGGCAGTTGTAATCCGTAGAGGAAGCAGCGCATTGCAGCGGGCATCGCGGATCAGAGCCACGAAAGCATAGTGCGAAGAGAAAGGGGGGGAGGAGGGTAACAAGCTGCAACAAATGTATCACTCCCGAAACTTTGAGTGCAACCAATCTAAACCCTAAACCCTAATCCTTTTTGCTGCGTCGCAACACGCACGAACTCCCGAGCATAGCGATCTCACTGCGACCGAGTCGTGTCTCGCAGCTCGAGGCTTTTGCGGGTTAGTTCTCTAAGTTTGTGGGATGAAAGGGTAGGACCTTATTAGGAACTTAAACGCAGAACTCAGAATTATAAACCTAATTCCAAGAATCCTGAAACCTCTCATCCTGAATTCACCGATGTTCTACTTGCTTCATCCCCATGCAGGCCTTGTCGAGCAGTTCATATCTAGGTACTTTGGGGCCACAAACCCTTATAGAACCCTTGCAGGAACCCTTATAGAGACTTTGTAGCAACCCTAAACCGCAAACCCTAAATTCCTAAAATCCTAAACCCTAAACCCTAAATCCTGAAACCCTAAATCCTAAACCCTAAATCCTAAACCCTAAATCCTGAACCCTAAACCTTAAAATCCTTAAAAGGAAGCCTATCTGGGCCTATCTGGCCCTTTAGGTGAAGGATGCTGCGAACCACACGAATCAAAGCCTCGAGACGCACCCCGGGCGAATTGGGAGACGGTCGGAAATTCCGTGGCTTTCGGGGGGGTTCCTTAAAAAGGTGTCCCTTAAACGGGGTTCTTTAGGCTTTAGGGCTACTTTACGGGCGTGTCCACTGCCTGGTTGAGAGCTCCGGATTTAGATTCGAATCTCCGACTCCTACCCAGGCATATCCAAACCCTAAAAGCTAAACCCTAAACCCTAAACCCCTAAACCCTAAACCCTTAACCCCTTAACCCCTAAACCCTAAACCCTACCCAAACATATCCATGTCGGCGTCCACGGCTTCCTTCTGCGGCTCCTCAGTCGCCTCCTTCTCTTTGTCGTCGCCTCGGTGTAGTAGGGTTTAGGGTTTAGGGTTTAGGGTTTAGGGGTTTAGGGGTTTAGGGGTTTAGGGGTTTAGGGGTTTAGGGGTTTAGGGGTTTAGGGTTTAGGGTGTAGTGGCCACGGTTTAGGATCCCCGGCCCGGTTTCGCCAGCTTTAAAACCCCCGAGCCCTGACAGTTCAGGAACCCTAGGCCCTAAACCCTAAACTCTAAAACCCTAAACCCTAAAACCCTAAACCCTAAACCCTAAAACCCTAACGCCCTAAACGCTAAAACCCTAAANNCCCTAAAGCCCTAAACCCAGAAAGCCCTAAACCCAGAAAGCTCTAAACCCCAAACCCTGCTACAATGCAACCTTGGTTCCCTCCACCCCGACAGACCCCTTCTATACCGTGGCCCTTAGACACCTAGAAAGGGCGTACATTAAGACCGAAGTATACCTCAACCTACCAAAGCCGACTTTTTTGTAGGGTCCTTATACATTTTTTTGACGGTCTATAGCAAGAACTTACAAGTTTCAAGCATACATTTAAAGTTCATGGACCCTTTAGGATATGAATGGGGTATGATGAACCCTAAACCCTAAACCCTAAACCGTTGAATACTCCTGGGCCTCTGAAATCTCCTCGCACGGGAGCTGACTCCAGGGTCGGCGATTGGGGGAAAAGCGGCTTTTCAAAGATAAACTCGAAACCCTAAACCCTATAAACCCTAAACCCTAAACCCTATAAAACCTAAACCCTATAAACCCTAAACACTAAACCCTATAAACCCTATAAACCCCAAAGAAACTCTCGAGAGTCCGTTGCATCAAAAGTCTTGAGCCGACTCGTCGGCTCAAACGTGTGACGTGTCTAACCATGTCTGTGTCCCTGGTTCTTTGTAGGGAATCGGGGGGGGGGGGAGGAATGGATCCCCATGAAGGTCCCTTCAGGTCCCCTACTGTAGTCATAGTGGTACCGATAACCCATTCCTCCCGCTTAGCTGCTAAGAACGATGGAGTTGATTCATGCGGACCCTCAGGGAGGCGGGAAAAAGGGGGTAGCGGGCCTGCAAGAAGGACTTAAGGCCTGTTGCAGGAAGTATACTCCCCTACCGCCTCGCCCACTAAACCCTAAACCCTAAACCTTACCGCCACCCCCCTTACCCCCAAGGGTCCCGATGGTGGATGCTCGCTATGGCAGCTTTACAGCTCGACTCGGACCCACGCCCCGAAACCTGTCCCCAACAATCCAATAAACCCAATGCTCTAGTCCCAAAATCCTACACCTAAACCATGCAACCTAACTTCTACCTGGAACCCAAAAAATTGCAGAATAATCGCCTTCTATAGGTATTCAGCCCTTCATGTTACCTACTTTTGGGGGGGTAAACGTATAACCCTGAACCATCCTGTTCCGAAGTATCGACGGCTCGGCCGCGCGCGGACATCTTTCAACAAGCCTCCGAGAAGAGCTGGTCCTCGGTCACACACTCATTATGGCCGGCAGGGTTTAGGGTTTAGGGTTTAGGGGTTTAGGGTTTAAGGTTTGGGTTTTTAGGGTTTGGGGGTTTAGGGTTTTAGGGTTTTTAGGGCTTTAGGCCGGCAGGGTTTAGGATCTATACGGGGCTGTAAAGGCATATCTAAAGAGCGCGCAAAGGCGTTTACAAGAATTGTTATAAAACCTCTCGGGGTCTGCAAGGGAATTGGAGGATTACCTATAGTCTCCATTGTAGTTCCTTTTTTTGATTTAACCGATTTTATATTAAGGATCCTAAACAGGTAACCCCAAAAAGGAACTACAATGGAAACTATAGGTAGAGTCTGGGGGATTTGGGGTTTAGTGTTTAGTGTGTCAGGACCAAGTGAACACGAAAAGGATTTATGGTCAATATCCCCTATGGAGTTGAGAGTACAAGATGTAGGGATGCTCAAGGATCAGGTGCTTCTTAAGGGTCCATCTGCGATGAAACCTACATCTGCATTAGTTTGCATTTCTTCAATTAGCGGGCCCATATAAAGACACTTTTAAAGACATTTATGAAAATAAGATTCGACCTCAAACTGGTAGTGCCTACATCGAGGTTCTGAGCTGGCTTAACAGACCGTGAAGCGCAGAATCCTCAATCGGTAATCTTTAGCAAGTCTAAAAAACCTTAGCTGGACCCCAAAAGTATGTACGTACTGTACAATTATATTCTCTTATAGGGGTTGGGCCACTATTTTACCTAAATCTTGGGGTTTAGGTAAGCCCTAAACCCCCTGCACCCGCTGACAACTCTTAAACGTTGCGCAAGTTCCACCCCAACAAGGGAAACCCGAAAATGAGGAAATGAGGCAGCTAGCCAGGCTTGTTGTCAGGGTAATAACGAGTCGAAATATCACCCATAGCATTCCGTAGGATTGCAAGTAGAGTATACACCCGACAACTAGAATAGAATATACGCAAAAGCCCTTCTCTGATTTTAAAGTCTCTTCTGCCCCTATACGGGGAAACCCTAAAACCTAAAACATGGAATCCATGCAGGATGGATCCCCCGCAGCCTGTCTTCGATATCCATCACGACCGTCGAAGCCGGATAGACTGGGGCTAACTAGCTGCCAGGGTTTCCTTGTTTCGTGTTGAGAACCCTTAACCTCTTAGTTTGAAGGACCTGCCAAGGGCCCGTCAGTGTGAGCCATGCTTTATGGTTGGGACTGTCCTTGAAGGTTTCAGGGGACAGATGCCGCAAACAAGTATGCTAAAGTCAAAGAGCAGAAGACACATGTGAGCAAAATCAGAAACACTAAAGAAAGGCATTGGGCCCCAGCCTCCTTAACCTTATCAAGCCGTGCAGAGTACGTGTGGCATTGACAAGTCCCACCATAATAACACCTAACATGTACCAAATTACAGTAATAAAATGCACACAAAAAAGGGTTTAGGGATCCCAACTCAGAACTGCAGTCCTTTATGAACCCCATAAAGACCCTGGGCCACTCAGTGGCGGGCCGATGGGGGCGGCACCCTGCTCATGAAGCTCCTGGTGAGGGTTTAGGCTTTAGGGGTTAGGACGGTTGGGGTTTAGGGTTTTGGGAGTCAGGGTTTGGTGTTCTGAAACGGAAGGGCGAAGGGGTTTCTTAATCCTTCTTCAGGGGTTGCATGAGGCTTCAATCAATCTGTATATATATATACATACATACATACATACATACATACATATTTATACATATATATATTTATTTATTTATTTTTTATTTATTTATTTATGTATTTATTTATAATTATGTATATATATTTCTATATATAGCGGCTCAAGGGTGACATGACATGCAAAGGCCAGGGTTTCTATGAAGGCTGGCCGGGGCTTGGGCGTCGGCTTTCCTACCCAGGAGTAGGCTTCAACAGGATTTCTACGGCTGTTTTGGGGTTTAAAGGATTTGGGCCTGCCGCGCAAACTGGACCCCTAGGTCTCTCGAAAATGTTCAACCAACGGTTCGGCCTCCCGGGCTGGCAGCCTTTCTTTCAGAATAGCTCCAGGGACAGAAGGATCCCGAAACGGGTTCCGATGAGGATCTTGCAGCATCAAGTCTAGACGGGGTTCTATAAAGAGCGCCCTAAACCCTAAACCCGAACTCTCTCGGCCAACGCCAAGAGTCCCCCACTTGAGGATCTTGCAGCATACACGAAAATTAAGAAGGGTTTCTGATCTAGACGGGGTTCTATGAAGAGCACGGAACTCCCTCGGCCTCCCAAACCCGTAGAAGAAGCCCCAAGCTGGGACCACCGAAACCCAAGAGTCCCTCACCTCGTTCCTCGGAAACCCTGCAAACTCAATGCATCCCGGAGCCGCCAAAGCCCCTAAGCCCCTAAATGGGGACCCTATTATTATAGGACCCTATGCAAAGCCGTTAAAGGGGATCCTCTTATAGAAGCCCTATGCCACCCTTCAAAGGGATTATAGAAGCATACACTACCCCTAAACGCCTCCTGAATCTGCAAACTCCGAAGAACCAAACCTCACGGCAGCCATTTAGAACCCCTGTTCTCCGGCCCTAAAAACGCGCTATGCAGGTACTCCAAGACAGACCCAAAACAAGAATACGAAAACCAATGAAACCGCATATGTATAAAAACTTAAACAAATAAGAAGCACCCTACAAACACCCCAAGTACACAGAAGAACATCGCAGAGCAAAAGAAAACAGAAATGATTCTGATCAAACCAGTAAGAAGCAGCCATCATCTCCATCATCATCATCATCATCATCATCATCACCCTAACCCCCTAAACCCTAAACCCTAGACCCCTAAACCCTAAACCCATAAACCCTAAACCCATAAACCCCTAAACCCTAAACTCTAGACCCCAAAACCGAAAGCCACGAACCAAAACAAAGGGACCCTAAAACCGAACGCCACGAACCAAAACAAAGGGACCTAGGGCCTCCCGGGTCGGACCGAGGCCCTCGAAGAGCTCCGAGGCCAAGGGGGTATCTGAGCGTCTCTTGGCTTCAGGGGCTTCTTGCTAGCATGCATGCGTGCATATATATATATATATATGTATATATGTATGCATGTATATCCTCGCGATATATATATATATGTATGTATATGTATATGGATATGGCTCTATAGACATACGTACAAACAAATAAAAAATAAATATATATATATACAGATTGTGTGTATGTCTATGTCTCTGTATGCCTCTCTCTATATACATATATATATATATGTGTGTGTGTGTGTGTGTACTCACCTATCCCTAACCTCCCTGCCCATCTATATTCTGTGCACCCTGTGTGTGTGTGTGTATATATGTATATAGATAAATATACAGGCGTACATATGTATGTACATATGTATACAGTATGCCGTACGCTATATGGTGACACATTAGGTGTGTGTATGTTTCCACATATTACCCATGTGGTGGTTCGTTCTTGCTTGGGTTCGTTGCTTCCTTACTTGCTCAATTACTTGTTCATGTGCTTTTGTTTTGCTTCTTTTGTGCTTTACTATTGTCTATCGTAATCGCCGACATCGCTATCGCGTTGTTTCCGGCTCTTTCTCTTGCATTGCACCAGTGATAAAGGGAAGAGGGGCAGGCGCCGATTGGTCTCAACGCCACAACTGCACGTCTTCGGATCCCAGTTCCACCAGCACGTGCCGTCAGAGCACGGCGAGGACAGATTCGAGGCTGCTGGCCAAGCCCTCCAGCCGCTACTGCTACTGCTACTACCGTTGCTACTTTTTGTTGTCATGAATTAATCTATCCACGCATTTTTCGCTTTGAACTGGCAGTTTTGTAGGATCTTGCATGCAACCTTCATCGGGTTTTCACGGGTCTTAGGGCCGAAAACTTTCAGGGTTTGAGGCCTTCGGATCTCTGTTCGGGTCTTAGGGGATTTTTAGGGTGTGGACCGGGCTTCACGTTCTTTGGGCTTCCGTTTCAATTCTTTAGGCTTCCGTTTCAAGTGAATTTAAGACAGAAAGAGCTTTCGGTTTTTGCGGCTCAGGCTGCTTGAGGTCGTTGAAGCTTCGCGTGCTTTTGCTTGTGTGGCTGGGGGCTTCCTGGTCCACGCGTGAGGCTCGGGGCTTCTCGAATTAATATAGTGACGTTAATAAGTAGTAGAGTAGGGTTTTACGGTCCATGATACTATAAACAATATAATAAGGACCCCCCGCAAAAAAAATAAACAACACAATACATATATATATATATATGTAATGAATAAAAAATAGTATTGGTATTTATTTAGGCCCCTATATCATGCGCCTGCAATCATAGCGAAATACGGATTCTGCTTCTCAGCTTGCATGTTTTGAATCACGGGAACGTTACATACATCTTTTTGGTTCCTAAACCCTACCCTAAACCTTAAACCCTCAACTCGATCAACTTCTAGACCCTATCCACTACACCTTAAAGCCCATCCCCTAGATCTTAGCCATCCCGCAACCCTAATCCCCTAAACCCTATCCCCTGAACCCTAACCCCCTAAACCCTAAACCACTAAACCTTGAACCCTAAGCCTCTAAACCCTCTCCCAAAACCCCTATATAAAAAGGACCCTAAGTAGAACTCTAACTTAGAGAACTACCCATAAAGAACTGAAAGTAGCCCTATAGAAACCCTTACTGATCCCTCTAAGGGGCCCTAAACCCTAAACTAAACCCTAAACCCTAAACCCTCAACCCTAAACCCTAAAACCCTGAACCCTAAACCCCTAAGCCCTCAACCCTCACCAAAAGCCCTCAACCCTCAATGAAAACCCCTGAATGGGATCCAAGTGGATGCCGACGAAGCGGCCGGAAGGCTGACCTTTGTCCCATCGCTTAAGGCCGGCCGCCTCCTGTGGTCTTTTGGGGCTTTAGGGGCTTAGGGGTTTAGAGTTTAGGGGTTTAGGGGTTTAGAGTTTAGGGGTTTAGGGGTTTAGGGGTTCAGGGCGTAGGGTTTAGCGGTTTAGGGTATAGGGGTGTAGGGTTTAGCGGATTAGCGGATTAGGGGTTTAGGGTGTAGGGTTTTGGGGCTTAGAGTTTTAGGGTTTATGGTTTTGGGGTTTAGGGTTTAGGGTTTTAGGGTTTAGGGTTTAGGGTTCTAGGGTTTAGGGTTTTAGGGATTAGGGGTTTCTGGGTTTAGGGTCTTAGGGTTTAGGGCTTAGGGGTTTGGGATTTAGGGGTTCCCTGGGTGTAGGGCTTGAGGGTTTTGGGGCTTTCCGGGTTTATAGTTAAGGATCTCATCGCTGGGGTTGGACCGCCTAGATATGAGGATTCCAGAAACAAACCTTTGTGATGAGATGCTTGTGTCACTACTGTTGATGATATAAACCTGCATTCCCTTAAGGAGCCTAAACGATGGGAATTCTGGTATATTCCTTATCATGGGTAATGCAGGATTTATATCATCAAACGTAGTCTATATTTGTCTGCCGAGGGCACCCCCCCAGAAGACAAGCAGGCGAGAGGGCCATGGGGTGGGCCGTTTCGGCTTCCGGTGTGTTTGGTTCGGGAGCTTGAAACTTTTCCATGTCGGGTTCTGCTTCATGTTCAGGCCTGCGCTAAAGCAGAATGGAGGCGAAACCTACTTGAATGGAAGCCTGCACGGAACTGAACATAACAACCGGAAACGGAATGAACACAAGAATGAAGGGCCTTGGCCGAGTGGAAAGAAGAGCGGAACAAAACCTCGAAACCGACGCTAACTCCGAGCCGGGTTTAGTGTTTAAGGTTCGAAGCCCATGCCCATAGGCTCCTTAGTAGTTCCTTCTTGGGATTACCTTATAGGATTCTAAATATGACCCCCAAAAAAGAACTACTTAGGAGCCTATGGATACACCATAAAACCCAGCACAACCGTTTCTAACCCTTAACGGAACTGTTGTACTTCTTGTCGCAGATCCCTTAGAGGGAACCTTAAAAAAGAACCCTGTGAAGGGAGCCCTTGGTAGGATCCCTAAACCCTAAACCCTATATATAAGCCCTAAACCCTAAACCCTAAACCACGGAGCCCGTAAAGCAAGCATCTCAGAAAATCCGTCCTCGTCCATTTCCTCGGCCTCACCATCTGCTGCTTGTGAGAAGATGTCCCGAGGTTCTGCCTTGTCGGTGGGAGTTTATGGCTTTAGGGTTAGGGGTTTAGGGTTGTCGGGTTTAGGGTTTTAGGGTTTAGGGTTTAGGGTTTAGGACTTTAGGATTTAGGGTGGTTTAGGAGTACGGGTTACCATAAAAGGTACTGTAAGGGACATCATTGTAAGGGTTAAATCCCTGAGGTCTAGGAAAGCTCAAAGACTCTGAAACCCTCTGAAGCTATTTACACTCTAAGGTCCTCATTAACATCTTAAATGTTGCAAGCTCAAGAACCTAACTTCCCCCCCTCCGAACGCCCCACGCCACCCACCCCCCTTCAAAAAACCCTAAACTCCTAAATCCCTACACCCTAAACCCCTAACCCCTAAACCCTAAACCCCAAACCCCTACACCCTATAAACCCTAATCCCTAAACCCCACCCCCCTTCAACAAAAACCCGGAAACATGTCAAGCGAGCCTTTCGTGGCTTCGCTGCCGATGAACCGTCGGGCGCAGGAGCCGCGTCTTCCTGTCCCAAAGAGGCTTCGGTGTAGAGGAGTTTAGGGTTTAGGGCTTAGGGTTTAGGGCTCAGGGTTTAGGGCTTAGGGTTTAGGGTGTAGGGTTGTAGGGTTTAGGGTTTTTCGATCTAAGGGTTTCGGCTTTCGTTTAGGGTTCGGAATATGTGCGAAGGGAGCCGGGATTCACAGGGCTGATTATCCAAGTGTAGCACTGGCGTGTTGATAGCTTTGTCGTCCTTTCATGGTGAGGATGCCTTACAGAACGACAGCTGCTACTGTCACTCCTTGTGTATTTTATGTGCCATCAGCTTCAATCTCAATTCCTTAACTATTAGTAACGGTGCGACCCTGAGAACGATGGGGGCTTGCGTTCACACATACGCGAGTCGATCCTGAAACAAGGCAGTGCCAGCACGTTATACAGCTCGGAAAACTAAGGTTTTGAAATTCAAGTGCCATGCGCACCCCTCTCCTTTCGCGCCCGCTTGATGACCTTATAAAGGCTTTAAATGTTAAAGCCCATAAGATAGGGGCCTTGAGAATTAGAGCAGGGATAACTCTTGTAGTTATGATAGGAAAACTAACGAACGATTTTTGTTACTTAGGCTTCTATATTACAGTCGATAATACCTTAAAGTAAACCCTACACTCTAAACATCCCTAAACCCTAAGTCGGAAACCCTCAGCCCCTTCGCAGAAGTCCTCTTCTTCTCCGTCCGGGCCCTGCACTGCTCCAGGTTGCGCAGCCATGGCGGCTGCCATGGCCGCGAAGGCCTGGGCACGCTGTTTAAAACCAAAGTATCTACTATAGAGGTACATGTAGCCTTTGGGAAACGGGGTTCTTGTTAGGGGACTTAATTTACAATTTTAACCTGCCATAGTAACGAAACCACATTATTTACGATAGATCCGCGTTATGGTAACTTAAACGAAACCCCTTAACCAGAACCCGGTGTAGGGGCCTTGTGAACGAATGTATAGGGTGTGTAGGTATGATATATGGTTAGCTCTCTAAATTAGGGTCCCTTTGGGGGTCCTTTTTATACGGGTGCCGTACTAGATTGGGGACCGAAAGCAGGACCCTAACTTAGAGAACTACCCATATAGCAGAACAGTAAAGAGGAATTCCAAGGAAGAGTGTTACTAATTTTCCCGACCCCTATATGACCTTTTATGGTTGTCAGACTTGTAGACATACAACATGCGGGCTCACCCCTTCAACGACCTGAAACCCACCAAAAACTCATGGGTTGAATGTCAAGCTGGCCTGCGCACCCACAAAGACTCAAACCCTAAAACCCACAAAACAAAAACGACTCGAAACCCCAAAAGGCCCCCGAAAGCCTCAGCCCAACAGGCACCCCAAAACCCTCAACCGTACAAGCCCTAAACTCTGAACCCTAAGCCCCTTTTCCGGAAACCCTACATTCCCTTGCCCTCAAGTGTGTTTCCCAATGGGGTCTAAACCAAACCCCAAACCCTAAACCCTACACCGGGAGCCTCCTCCTCACCTTCGTCATCTTCCATGGGCTCCTCCTCACCTTCCTCGCCCACCTGTCGGTTGGGTTTAGGGTTAGGGGCTTGGGGTTTAGGGTTCAGGGTTTAGGGTTTAGGGTTTGGGGGTTACGGTTAGGGGTTTAGGGTTTGGGATTTAGGGTTTAGGGGATGTGCTTATAGTGTATCGTTCGGGCTGATCGGGTTCCATCCTATTTTCTTCAGAATTTGGGTACCTGAGGTTCAGGATTAGGGTTTATAGGGTTTAGGGTTTACGTCACTTGAGGCTCTGTCTGCAGGAATACCGATCTAACCGGATACGTTGCTTTCTTATCGACTTGAAACTCCGACCCCCCCGTCCCACAAACACCCAGACACAGCTGAACTTTTTCGGAGGATTGCAAAGGCCCCCTTGCAAAAGCTGCAGGTGTGATGAACCCAACCCAACTGTAGTTCTGCTTATAACCTACGAACTCATTGACCAACGCCGAAACTTGTGGCGTGAAGCCGTAAACCTTAGGCCCGAAACTCCAAACGCTAACCCCTTAACCCCTACCTTTACCCCCCCAAAGAAAAAAAAACACAAAAGTGCGTTTAAAAAAATGGCCCAATACCTATGAAAAGCTATTGCTCTACATACTTTAGAGGTCCAAGTAAAGCCTCAACCCCCAGGCCGTGGCTTGAAGGATCGTAGACCCTATGAAGCTGACGTTCAGCTCTTCGGCTGGAAGGTTGAAACGGTTTAGAGTTCAGCATTAGCTTTAGGGGTTCAGGGGTCTGGGGGTCTAGGGTTTAGTGGGGGTTTAGGGGATTCGGGGCTTAGGGTTTAGGGCTTAACGGCGATGTGGTGACACAACAGCGAAGAGTAGAACAATAAATCGGCTCAGCTGCACCTCCACTGGTTCTTCTGCACCCATCCCCACTTCCTTCTCCTGTTCGGAGAAGCCAGAATAGAGGCACAGCCCTTAAACCCAAACCCTAAACTGCAAACCCTTTTAAACCCTAAACCCGAAACCCCCTAAACCCTTAAACCACTGCACACCTTAATCCCTAACCCCTGCCCTAAGCTCCGAATCGGAAGCAGAAAGATTTGTGCCGACAGTGGTAAGCTAGCTATCCTGTGCTCATTAAACTAATTTGAACCCAAACCCCTGAACAAAACCAAAAAACCGAAATACAAACACCCTACAACCCTAACCGCTAAAACCCTAAAACCTAAAACCCTAAAGCCAAGAATTACAGCCCCCAACTCCCCAGACAGGTGCTAGAAGCCCGAATGCTCTGGAGGGCTTCGCCAGGCCTTACAGCGCCCCATCAATCGGTTTGGGGGTTTAGGGGTTGCGGGGGTTTCGGGTCTAGGGTTTAGGGTTTATGGGTTAGGGGCTTTTGGGGTTTAGGAGTTCAGGCGGGTTTAGGGGTTTAGGGCTTTAGGGTTTCGGGCTTAGGGGTGTAAGGTTAGCAGTGGCGAGTGCTTGAAAAGGCTCCCCGAAGGGTAGTCTGCACTGGATTGGAGTTCGATAAAGACTCCAGGATACAACCTTAGGGTTTAGGGTCTAGGCTTTAGGATGGGTACACTGAATCCCCCTCAGAACCCTATAGTTTACTTATTCAAGCCTCTATACATAGGGTGTTCCTTCAGCGAGCCACGAAACCTACATTGACAAGTCTTGTGTGTGGTTGTGTGGGTGTGTGTCTCTGTATATGTGCATACATACATACATACATACATACATACATACATACTACATACGTACATATACACACAGTACCGGATGCACTGCACGGGTAAAAATGGGCTTGTAATGCGTCATACCCTCTATGTATACAAAAACAC
>CAJNJA010008379.1:0-15477 GCA_905231915.1 Symbiodinium necroappetens
ATGGGGGAAAGCATCAACAAGATCCACGACACAGGCCAGCAAACTCCCACACCATGGGAGAAAGCATCAACAAGATCCGCGACACGGGCCAGCAAACTCCCACACCATGGGGGAAAGCATCAACAAGATCCGCGACGCAGGCCAGCAAAATCCCAGCACACCATGAGGGAAAGCATCAACAAGATCCACGACACGGGCCAGCAAACTCCCATCACACTATGGGGGAAAGCATTAGCAAGATCCACGACACAGGCCAGCAAACTCCAAGCACACCATGGGGGAAAGCGTCAACAAGATCCACGACACAGGCCAGCAAGCTCCCAGCACACCATGGGGGAAGGCATCAACAAGATCCGGGACAAGGTCCTCTGCGATTTGGACACTAAACCATGATAGATAATCTTTGTTCATGCCTCAATCAAAGCGGAACACTATCTGGACACCACGTGCGCAAAAAATGCAACGACTTCTTCGGAACCCGAATCCCCATCTAGATCATGGCACGCACCTATGAACGCAACGACTTCTGCAAATGGGAGTAACACTGGCACCGTGCGATGCACTGCGCGCTACTGCCATTTACACACAGGTAGAAGACCACGAGAAAAAAAGCAAGCGACGCCAACTATAGACCAAGCAACTGGAACATGTGGTTGTCGTCGTAAACCCAAACACTGTCACTTGCACAGTTTTTTTGCAATAACGACACAAAAAAGTAAGACACAAGCGACACCAAGGGCCCACGAAATTCTTAGTTATTCGCACTGTTCCCCGGCACTGTCCTTCGCAGTGACTTTCTCTTTCGTCTTGCCTTTGGAATTGGAGCCTGCGGGAGGCAGAGGCGCAGTTAAGCATTGTCTATGGAAGCTCAGCGCTTCTAACAAGACTAGGACTAGGAAACTGCAATAGGCCTGACGAGTGGCTGCTTGCGGCTTCTTTTTGCGGCACATCCTTTGTTTTCTTGGATTCCTTCACGCATGGCTTCGAAAAGCGTGGGGTGCAAAACGTCAGGCAAGCCCGCCTTGTCTTGCCACAGGATGTAGTATTGCTTTCCTTGACCTGGAGGGCTCATGGGAAGCATACCGTACACAAAAACTTCAATTCGCGGCGTGAGTGTGAGCCTTGCTTCACCACGGTGGGCATCGGTGGCAGGCGGCGCAGGCAGGCAGAGGGAGAGCGTTACAAGTTACAAGGCCGGCGACGGGCGAGCGAAGTTCAGCTCTGAACACAAGTAGATCTCTTCAGCACAAGCAAAGCTGCGCAAGTCCAACACAAGCAAAGCCCCGTTACAGCTGCTGCGTTACAGCTGCTGCGCGCAATCAACAAGCAAGCCTGTCACTACACCGCTGCCTTTTGCTTGGGCAGTCAAATTTGGAAATTGTGAGACGCGGACGAGGGCGAACAAGCACTCTGCACCTCAAAGGTCCAAAAGTGTGCGTAGCCACTCGGCGTTGCCCGTGACAAACGCCTATAGCCAGCTTGAGAAGTACAATACGGCATCATCGCCAAATTTGGTTCAGGGCTGTCAGCGCAAGTGTGGGGCGTGACAACTAACGCAGCACGAAATCGTCCAGGAAAGAGTCCACGTCCTCCCAGGGATCGGGGTCACTTCCCAGAGTCTTGGAAAATAATCTTCAGAATCTTCAAGACTCACTTCCAAGCCAAGCTTTGTTCGATTTCAGCTTCGGGTATTTATCCCCTGCCCGGTGTGCCCGTTGGAGCCCGCGCCAACAACAAGACTGTTCGAAGCCTTGTTCCATAGGGTCTGGAACGCCAAATTTTCATCTCATATTCAGTACACCAGAAACGGACCATGCAATTCGGATTCATGGCCCATGTTATCCACGAAGCTTCAAGCCCCAAGTAAGGTAAGATGCGAGAAAACATCCGCACAGCACGCAGACAAGCTGTAGCTTTAAATACTCGAATTGCATTACAGAGTTGGGTGCCGAACGAGTAAAGGATCAGTCCCGAAATGTCATAAGGACTTGCCGTGAATCCAAACGAACCCGACCGCCGGAACGTCGTCGAAGATCCACATGATATCCAACGTCTACCCAGTCTACTATCCGACAAACCCTGATCCCCAAACCCCAAGCCCGAAATTGTCGGGATGTCGGAGTTGGGGCTCAAAGGGCTCCAAGATCCCCCCTTCTAGGAGGCCACCCAAGCCAATGTTACTTGCTTTTATGGCACCTGCAACTCGTTGTAAATATCCACTTTCTGTTTTTGCTTTGAAAGTTCTGGTGAAACTGTGCTTCGGCGCAGCGTTTGTTTTGGTGAAACTGTGCATCGGCGCAGCATTTCGCTGGGCACATATGGGTATCTTGGCCTCTGCAGCTGTGTCTGATTGCAGCGCATCGTTTGTCAGCAGATGGAAACGTGCGTTTGCACCTCAGACCTGGTTCGAATCCAGCTATTCCACCTTGGCTCCCACGGCAACAAAACCAACCGCGAAACTGCTTGAAATCTTAATGCGATGCAAGCCTCTGCGTTCAAAACATTGATAACTGATTGGGCTCCGAGTTGGCCTGCAATGGGATGCCATGGGATACCCCAAAAGGAAAAACACTATCATAAAACACTCATCGGGCCTGCTTCAAGGTCGGCACTTCTTTGGCTTCATGAAGCAAGCTTTGATGGGACCCAACAGCCGTCAGAGTGCAGCGACTGCCTTGAAGTCACACACAAAAGCATGTATGCGAGCTTGTTGGGAACATCCAACGGACCCCTCAAAACTTCTTACGGACCCCTCCAAACTAGCCCGGCGAGCTGCGTCGAGGACACACCGAGGTTCGCGAGGACGCCCCGAAGAGAAAGGTCCCAAGGCAACACCTGAGGCTTCATGATTCCAAAGCTTGGGGCGTTCGGGACAAGATGGGACAAGTCAGCCTGACTGTACGTCAAGGTGGCTTCGTTTTGCTACTCAAGCGTGCCACAGCGAGTGAAAACCGTGACCGTGGGCTGTGAGCTCCAGCTAGAAAGAACTTGGTTCCGGGATGTAGATTCAAAACATCGGCTTAGGTTTTGAGGGAGGTGTAGTTAAAAGTGTAGTTAACATGCAAATACGAAACTTATAACAAAACCTCTATGCAAGGTGTATCCGATTTTTGGGCAAAGCCGTGGGCCTGGCTTGGCTCCAGCATGGGGGCGCCTCGTCAACGCTGCTGAAGGCTGCATGCCTGGACTGTCAACTGCTCTTTCTAGACGCAGCTACTCAGGAAGTACTCTCGATCAAATGAAACAAGGTCATGCCCGGGACCCAAAAGCGAATCGACTTTGAGGGACGGTACAGGATGCATGTCTATGCACAGAGTAAGATTTTGCCGTGCATCAAGACAGGGCTATGTCGCCATGTCGCGGTGCCTTCTTTCATTGGGGGCTTGTTGCGGAGGGGGGCTATCGCAAACAGAGATTTGAAAAAGAGAGCAGGTGACAGGTTCTTTGGCTTCTCAGAAGGGCTCAGGAGGCATGGGTAAACCCCTACGGACTCCGATGCCGGGTCTAGGGTCGAAGGTTCACTGTAGCGTCAAAGGGTGAGAAGATCGTGCCCCCGCCAGTCCACAACCCCCCACCCCACCCCCCGCTCACGCTCTGTCACCAAGCAGTTAAAATCAACTACAGTACATACATGCAGGTTTACATGCATATACGTGCGCAAGTGCATCAAGCAGTAAGTCAGTAAGCAATCCGGCGTCTGCATGTCTACTGTACCACTCCGCATCGACAGCGCAATGCCCAAGCAGAACGAACAGACTCCTAAACCACCAGCACCTACGGCAAGAAGGAGCAAGAAGATGCAACTCTGCGGCACCTGGGCATGCGCCGCATATCTGTGGAGGCCAGGCGCTCCGCCTGAGAGGAGCTCTGGCTTCGGGAGATAAACTCCCTTGAGTTCAGATTTTTAGTAGATTTGCCAAGGGGGAATGGTGGAAGTCTGAGAATCCACGCTGGATTCCCCTTGTATATCCTTGTACCCTAGATCCGTGTTCTGCGCGTGTCTTGCCGCTCACATCAAGTCTACCAGTGAGCTGGAAGCACTTGCGCTTGGATGGCTGCTTAGAATCTTAGAAGACCATGAAATCAGCGCCAAGCAGTGACTGCAGAATGGAAGCCTTTCATTCATGAGGCAGCCAGAAAGTACAAGTCCCTGAGTAGCTGCAGTGGCTCACCCTGCGACATGTGCGCACACACCCTGTTTCAGATAGCTGTCGTGCACACACGTTCTTGCGGAGGATACACCCTGACACCCCCCTGATGACTTCCTAGGTTCTTGCACTCGGCAAGCCTGGGCCAACCAGAGATGCTCTACAATTTACCTACCTCCCCTCCAGCCTTTTGGGGTTGGGGTTAGGAGTGCTATGGGGTGGTTGCTGAGCACGCTCGTGGATATGCCGTAGCTTGGCATAAGACAGAGCTGGCTCTTGGGCATAGGGTTTCGAGGTCGGGACACATTGCCGTTCGGATGTGGCAACGCAGCGCACACTCGACCCTTCACCGATTTAAGGGCACGTCGACAGGTGTTCGCCCGTGTTCGGCTCGCACGATTGCCGACCTCGGTGAACATGCTGATTCCAGGCGGTCAGCTGAGGCCAGCAACGTTTCACTAAGCATAGCGGCGCAGAGGACAGAATCTCGGCTGCAAGCCACGCCTCCTTCTGGGCACCTCTCGCGATTATACCACGCCATACGCCAGAACAGAGTTTGGGATACCACTGTCCCACGCATGCTAGGAGTACTCCAGCAAGAGTTCTTAGGCCCTTAGGCGAAGGCAGCGGACCCGTGGGTCCATGCGTTGTGACAAGGAGGTACGAATCCTCACATGAGATAAGTATCGGACTCAGGCGAGGCAGAAGCGATCATGCCAAGGACCAGCACTGAACAAGAGACATACGATCCTTGAAACATCTCGCGGCCACACTGCCTGGCCAAGTAGACTGAAGCTCGGCAATTTAACTGCCGACAGCTGTGCCCTTCAGCCTGCGTAGGTCTGTTTTTGTTGGCGGCAGCAAAGAATCGATAACCAAACGAAACGTGTGAAGCGAGGTGGCACCAACTCGTAACACACTTCCGACATGGCTGGCTGGCAACTCATTGACTTGCCTGTAGCCGGGTAGCCGTGAAACCAAAACGAAGTACACAGACCCAAAACGAAACCTGTAAGTCTCACACATAAGTTGCGATTCAACGACGACCTATAGACTATGGAGACTCCAGCATTGCCTAAGGCAGAGAGCTTGTCTCAGCGTCACAAGCGAAAGAGGCGTGCCGAGAAAACCTCAGCACCAACGCCTTCCTGAGCTGACACCTGAGGGACATGGGGATACATCAAGTGCCATGCGCCACATGCTGCCACTACAAGTTGCTACATTGTCTTCCTTGGCAACTCCAAACTTCTGACAGGCCGAGCTGCAACAAAGCAACGGCTGAACCTCAGTGGAAGTTCGTGTGGCAAGTACGTGTGTCTGTGTTGCACAAGCCACGGTGTTGCAGAAAGCACGCTCTAATGACAAAGCAAGCCATCCACACACATCCCACATGAAGGCCGAAGCGGACGTCGAGGCAGCTGACGGGGCGTCACCTTCAGAAACCACCCGCGAAGATGTTGGCTCCTGGAACCTGAGCTGAATAGCAGCAGCACCGACGCCAAGTAGTTCCATGATCCCTTGCTCAACAGGCCCCGACCTTGCTGCCTCAGTAGCTTCTGCCAGGTTGTGTCCTCGAGAGTGTCTTGAATCGAAGAGCCGAAGCGCGAAGAGACTTTTGTGTGACCCGTAAGAAGCATGCGTGCGAGGAACCAGTTAGCGTTTTATCTTAGAAGATGGAAATGCGACCCAGGAGCATTTAGGCAATCATGTCTGCTTAATCGTTTTCGCGTGCCGGTATTTTACACTCTCTTCAACCCAGCTTTGCCAACTACTTTCTTCTTGGCAGCAAGATTATGTTTTTCCTTGTCTCATACGTTCATTGCAATCCTCAAGCATCTCTCGGCTTGAGATTGAAACAGAAGGAGTGAAAAATCTTGGTTTCACATCCGGTGTCGCAACATGTTCCCATTTGCGCGCCTGAGAGGCTGAGAGGGGAGATTGTTCGGAAAACGTCTCGTTTCAATGAGACGGACTGCTTAGAAAGGACCAGCGCGCTGGACACTGAGATGCTTACGTTGTGACCCCACTTAACACTCACTTGAACAAAAGTGAGAGAGCGCTTCTGAATTGCTGTGCTGTGCTGTATATTGCCGGTCCATCGATGAGATAAAACAATGCCTGGCGCTGCTGGCTCTCCTCGCAACACCACTGCTTCGGCCGGATCGTTGACACATCCTCCTGGAAGACTCGCAACTCGTATCTCCATCCCAGGAGGGAACTGGCGCAATGTATACGCATTTCATGGTCGCATAATCGCATGGATCCGAGCCTTCTTCCCTTTTTGGGCATTTGGTCATTGTCGCTGCTTCGTCATTCGCCAGAAACATTGAGGCAAGCAGGTGCACATGAAGCTTAAGGCCTTGTTCCCACCCTCGGTGTGGGGTTGTTAGATTTTAAAGCAAACTCTTCTCCTTGCCCGGTCTACCCCTCGCCCAACCCCAGAGTATCAAACTCCAGAGTATCCCCAGAGCATCCCCAGAGAATTTCTGGAGTGCCCAACCCCAGAGTATCCCCAGAGAATCCCTGGAGTGCCCAACCCCAAAGCATCCACAGAGAATCCCTGGAGTGCCCAACTCACAAATTCCAAATCAAATAATTTGTTGTGTCCCAGCATGATCGATACAGTTTGAACTTGAACGCAGCGCACCTTCTTAGCCTGCTTTGCTTTTGCCTTTGTTTCTTCTGCCTGCTGCGGTGTGCACAGATCGGCTACTAGTTCGACTTCTACATGACGCAGAAGCTCTATGCTCGTGCAATGCTTGCCATGACTGTATTCTACCTGCGTGGAGAAAATGAATTCTACCTGCGTGGAGAAAATGGGCCATGCTGTCCGAGCTGCACTGGCAAATTGTGGAGCAGCCAGCTGAGGCGAGACCCCTAGAATCCCAGCAAACTCCCAGGACACACAAACTTCAACACGTCCGCACCCTACTCATCTCAGGTTTTGAGCGCCTGCATCTGCTTCCTTTGCAAGAAGGCCTGCACGTCCTTGCGGCCTGCTTTTTCCTTTGCCTGCATGCACCGTCTTGATCCACTGCCTTCTTCCGGCAGCAAGCGAATCCAACGAATTCTGGGCCTTATTCTTGAGCCTCTTGCTTCCGGCCATGTTGCCTGAAAGGAAGGAAGACACTTGGAACAGCATCATGCCTGTGATATTTCGTTTTGCGCACAAGATACAGTGTCAAACAGTGTGCGTTCCACCTGAGTGCAGGTCTGCAGGAAACTGCGTTGCTGGAACTTGATTGGAAGGAACCCTTGAACGGCACCATGTAAAATCATGAGTCTGGCATTTGGAACCATGTCCACAACTCGTTCAAACACTTGTTTAAAAGGCCAGGTTGTGTTATTCTTTGATATTCTCAACATGCTGGAAGGGCGTGCGTACTTGGCTTGGAGACTACTTTGAACCGTCAAGCCCTTGCACGCTGGACCTGAACACGCAAGACAGAAATCACCCACGCCTTACAACGTTGGGCCCATTCCCAAGGCTAGCCGGCATTGGCAGGGGGTGGGTGGGTGGGGGGGAGAGAGGGGGGGGAGAGAGGGGGGGGGGGGGGGGGGGNNGGGGGCAGCAGGGGAGCACCATGCAGAAGGACCGGAGCAACAGGGGTGGGGAGGCACGCCTTGAATCCTATTACGTGGAAGAATATCTAACCGCTCTCTGCCGCGCCATGCAATGCAGGGGTCGGAGGGCCTTGGAGAGCGCGGAGGGCGGGCGGGGCAGAGGTGGCCGGGAAACGTGCCTTGAATCTTGCTACTGTATGGATGTAAGAGTAGGCACGACACTAGTACCAAGTGGTACCACTACTTACTATTACTAGCACTATACTTCCTGCTGGCGCTGCTCCCTACTGCTAGTCTTGCTACCTACCATAGGTGTACTGCTTACTAACTAGAGGCACCATGCAATGCAGAGAGTGCAGGGCCTGCACAGAGCGGACAGCACACCACGGGGCGGGGGGGAAGGGGGGCGGGAAGAATACTACGGTGGGCAGGAAGGCAGGAAACATGCCGTGAATCCTATTTTGCCGGCCCAGACCCCAAACAGTAACAAAAAAACACACTCACTTCATCGTCGGCATCAAGATCGTCACCATCATCATCATCACCANNTGTTGTTGTTGTGGTTGTGGCTGTGGCTGTGGCTGTGGCTGTGGCTGTGGCTGTGGCTGTGGCTGTGGCTGTGGCTGTGGCTGTGGCTGTTGTTGTTGTTGTTGTTGTTGTGGTCGTCGTGGTCATTGTGGTCATTGTGGTCATTGTGGTCATTGTGGTCATTCTGTTTGTTGTTGTTGTTGTTGCTGTTGCTGTTGCTGTTGCTGATCTAAACCCGCATTTGTAAACATTGAGGGCTAAACTTTACACCCCGACCTTTCCAGGCGTCCCAGGGCGTCTCAGAGCGACGCCACACCACAGCAAGAGCGTCTCGAGGCGACGAAAACCCCGAGAAGGTCGCGCGGGCGCCGTCCAAATTCGCGCTGCGCCACAGCAAGAGCTGCGAAACGGAGCCCTGGTTCCATTACGTGCGCGCCGCAGTCGGCCAGCTGCCTTCAGTGGGTCTCCCAAGAGGCGCGGCCAGTGCCCCAGGCGTCCCGGAACGTCCCGGAATGTCCCGGAACGACGAAAACCCGGAGAGGGTCGCGTGAGGCGCGTTTTGCTTTTCGTTGTGGTTGCGTGGCCCGTTTTCTTGCTGGAAATAGGGGGTACTGTAATGGTTCAGGGTTCAGGTTCCAGGGTTCTGAGGTTTAGGGTTGAGGCTTCATTTAATGCAAGAGATGTTTACGGATGTCTAGGGCTTGAGGGTTCATTGAAGGCTTGAGGACTGGCGGTCAAGGTTGAGGGAGTGTGGCTGCAGGCGGGGGGCGACTCGCGCTCACTCGCCGACCGGTGTTTTTCTTTGGCTTGGGCAAAGGGAAGCCGAAAGCTTCCACAGCACAAGTTGCGGGATCTGGCTAGGTTTCATGGCACATTTCCCATATATGCAAGCTGAACCGGCCCCTCATGCAACATGGCAGGCCTGCCGAGGCTGCTTCAGCTGCTTCCTTGAGCAAAGCTGCGCGAGCAGCTGCAATTTCCTTCTTGAAGAGCCTATTTTCCTGCAGGTGCCAAGGCGCCCAAACCTCGTTACGCCAGGTGAAGCTATGCGCCTCTACAGTCCGACCAGCGCGACAGCGCTGTTCACCGCTGCTTCCGCGGCAGCCTGTGTCGTATTTCTGCCTCGCAGAATCTTGGGAGAGCCAAGTCTCAATCGATCGAAGGCTTGAAGAATGTTGCAAGAACACGCAAACTGGCCGTAAATTGCGATCGCTCAGCACGGTGTAGGCTTGCAAGAGAATCTTGAATGCCTCGCGCGTCGCGTGAGGCAAAAGTCTGCGTAACCGTAAGAGTCTGCAATGGCCACAAAGAGCTCACCAGCCTCTTCGGCTTCAGTCTCCAAACACTTGTCTGGATGCAGACGCACTGCCAAAGCCCGGTATGCCTGAAATGCTGAAAAAGGCGAAACTGCCTCACAACATGTAGAATGCAGCGATGATTGGCTACTGGGCCAGCGACCCTCTTGATGTCATCATCGCTTGCTATTTCTAGCACGCCTGGCATGCTAGACATTGACATGAAATGAAATCACCGGCACAAGGGCAGAACTGACTATGTGAGGCATGAGTAGAGCACTGCGGCCTGCCAAACGCAATGCGGGAGAAGCAAATCTAGCAACTACGACATCATTACGCACGGCCTGTGACCAGGGGAAAAATGATACAATTAAAAAGCACTGAGGAACCCATCGCAACAGGGAAGCTTGAGGAATTCAGGAGCCAGCCGAGACCAACGAAAGCCAGCCAGGGCTGCGCAAAGAGGACGACACCAGGAGGAAAGATGTTTGATGCGACCATGAAGCATGATGCGATTCCTACCATGTCCGCGCTGGTGCAGCGAGCAGTACAGAATGAGAAGGAAGGGGAGGGTTGATGCAATCATCAAGCATGATGTGACTCCTACCCGGACCACGCAAGTGTTCTGAGAAGCTCAGAAGTAGGAGAAACCACGAAGCACGATGTGATTCCTATCTAGAGCATCATATTATTCCAAACGTGAGCATTGTGGAAGAATATAGGGGGTCTGATGCATCCAGGAAGCATACTGATGTTCCTACCATGACCCTGCAGCTGTAGCGAGAATGGCAGAAGGAATAGCGAGGCTTGAAGAATAGGGAGGTGTGACGCATCCGTCAAGCAATATGGTATCCCTACAGTGACCTTGCAACTCTAGACCAGCTAAAATCTGCAAAGCTGGCTTGGTGGGCTGTGTGTAAGCACAGACTGCGAGAAGTAAGCACCCCAACATCTCTTGCCTAGCACGCTGTAGTAATCGTCCCCGGCGCTGAGGACTTGCTGCAGTGCCTGCAGCAGGCGCTTGAACCAGTCTGTGCCCAGTGAGCGTGTGACCTTTGCAAAGCTGGCCTGACAGCCTGACGTGCCATGAAGTTGCACATGGCGGGGTGCGTGCGAGCCGGCGGCCAACTAACAAATGATTTCGCACGGCTGTCTCAGCGGGCGAGGGGCTTGACTCGGGGCGTGCCGTATGTGTTACAGTGCTAGGGGGTCGTCTTGGATTGTCTCTGGCAAAGCTCATGTTTGATCGACAATCCCAACATCTTGAGAATCAAGGGGTAGACAGGCGCGGGAAAGATCCGTCAGGTTTTGACGAGGATGCCGTGCTTAGCCATACAAGCCCAATCCTTGGCGAGTGCAGGGTGGGTTTGGAATTAAGACTTTCCAAAGCGTGCTGTTTGCAATGCTGAGCGAAGCGTTGCCAAGCTTGCCCCAATCAAACCCTACCAAAAGGCGGTAAAATGCATAGTTTGTTAGCAACGCAGGTTTGAGCAGCAACAGCAGCTGCAAATGTGAAGATTCGTAGCGCTGGCAAAGAATACTCGTGTGCAAAAACGTGACGTTCACCCAAAAAGGGTGCGAACTGAACCCAATGTCCCGTTCTGCCTCCCAGCCACTTGCTCCAGTAACGCCATCGGAACAGCGAATGCTGAAGCCAGCGTAGAGGCAGCAGTTGAAATCTGCGAGCAGACGCGGAGACGCTGGAGCCGGGGACTGCACAGCGGCTTCGCGGCTCGCAGCACCGTCAGCCACAAGGTATCAGCGAATTGACATAGCATGACGTAGCTATTCAAAGTAAACGCTTACTTAGAACGTCCCACGTAGAATTCCGCAGTTATGGCCATGAGTTGTCCAACGCCTGGGGGCCTAGCTCTTGAACCATACATAACATAAATTCTTGAAACCTCAAAGCCATCAAGATTGTGCAGGAGGGGAACCGGCCTCCCACTGAGTGCTTGCCAGCAAGGCAGACACACCAACCTGGAGCTGTGTGACAGATTCGGCAGGGTTATGGCTACAAAAACCCACCGACCTCCTTTGCGGGAACAGTTCCGAGTCCCAGCCCGGCCATAGGCTTAGACCAGCGGGGCAAGTTCTCTTTCGCCTGGGATTGTTGCGCCTTTGCAAAGACATATGAACTTCGACTCTACCGCGACTGCCACATGAAACAAGCTTCCTATTCCAAAAGTAAGCTATGTGTTTTTTTCGATGTGCAGTTGTGAAGTGCTTAAAACTGAAGTTTCGGCCACGCTAGCCGGTGTTTCGGCCTGTTGAGGATTCGATGCGGTAAGTAGCAGAATGAAAATATTACTAGGAAACATGCCCAAGGTACCATGCCTGTCACACGAAACAGGGTTTAGCATGGGACTGAGGATGAACTGAAGCAACTCGTCGTGTGAGATGATCATAGGACATGAAATGATAGAACATGACATGATACTTGATGTGTGATATGTCCTGAGATGACATGGTCTAAGTTTGCACATAGAGTCGATTTACTACATCATATGCAAATAAAAATTATACATATATGACATACACGTACACTTTCCATACAGGCAAGATGAGTATTTCTCATCTGAGCAAGTTCATCCGATGCGGTGAACTGCGATGGGCACACACTTTCCATACAGGCAAAATGAGTATTTTGCATCTGAGCAAGTTCATCCGATGCGGTTCATTGCGATAAGCACATCTGACGAAGTTGATCCGATGCAGATTTCTCAACGATTATGGAAAAGTCGTTGTCAACCAATAGGCGTTTGCCAATGTTTTTGCCAGGATTCGAAGATGTCTACTTTCCATAGACGCAAGATGAGTATTTCTCATCTGAGCGAGTTCATCCGATGCAGTTAACTGCGATAGGCACATCTGACGAAGTTGATCCGATGCAGATTTCACAACGATTATTGAAAAGTCGTTGTCAACCAATATGAATTTGCTGATGTTTTCACAGGATTTCTCATCCGAGCAAGTTCATCCGATGCGGTAAACTGTGAAACCAAGGACGTTATTTTCCCGCCCCCCCCCCCCTAGCCCACCAACCCCACCCAGTCGCAAAAGCAAGCCAAAAAGTAGGCGCAGCAATCCCCCCATGTGCAAAAACATGGGCGATGGAACTTCGCAACTTTTGAGGCCGCGCACATCCGCTTTGACTCCGGCCAACTTGTCAAGCTTATCGATAACTCTGGCCTCAATTTCATAAATGCATCAAATCAACGCATATATTAAAAATACATGTACTGAGACGCCGACTCCCATGATCGGCTCCATCTGCGACCATGCCGCCGACATATCACGATTTTGCAAGTACTTCGCCACTCCACGCTCCTGCAAAAACGTGCTTTAGGGCTTAGAGGTTTAGGGTTTCGGGGTTGAGGGTTTCTGAACTGGTAACAATGTCCTGTGAATCAGCTTCCCGCTGCAACATGCAGCGCACCATCCAATCCAAGTCCCGCGAGCTGTCAACGGTAGCAACCATGTTCGCGACCATGGAGGGAAGCGCCGGGACCTGAAGCAAGGTCAGGTGCGGTTGTGGGTCATGGGCAGCATCGAGGACTGGCGACGACTGGCGGTTCGTGGCTGATCAAACATCCACCGCCCGACTTGTGAATGAGATCCAAGCCTTCATGGCTTCCTGTGCGGGAGCTTCCACTCTTGTAGCGTCCGTTCCTTCCTGCAGCCCGCGACGACGAATGGTTGAAGGTGCCAGCTTCAAAAGCAAAAAGCCTCCACCGTGCCTGCTGAAAACCACGGGGAGCGGCTCGCAGCCCTTCGTGCTGTAGCAAACGCTCCTTAGTATCCCCCGGGGTTTTCGTCTCGATGTCACATAAACAACAGCCGAGGTGGTGACGACCAAGACTTGCTTTTTGCCTCGAACGGCAAGACCAGCCTTGGACAACAGCTCCTGCGGGATGCGTTCAGCTTTTCGGATACGTATGGACAAGCAATAGGTCAGCGGCCTGCAGATCCTTATTCCGCAGGGCCTTCAGCGATCTTTCTCGCGCACCAGCCTTTCCAGATGACAAATGGACGGCGCACGCAAAAAAACGTCCTCACCTCCTCTGCTCGCTGGTTCTGATTCTCCATGTTGGCATCTGCAGCCTTTCCAACAGATGACAAGTAAAAGGCTTACAACAAACTAGAACGCCCTCGCGAGAACACGTCCTCACCTCCTCTGCTCGGTGGTTCTCCATGTGGGCGTCTGCAGCCTTTCCAACAAATCACAAGTAAAAGGCTTGTAAAAAACAAGAATGCCCTCGCCTGTTGCGCTGGCTTCACCGCCTCTGCCGAATCGGCATCCGAATCATCATCCAGATCAAAAGCCTTCCGCCCGAGCTTCCATGGTAGCTTTTGTGTTGTCTCTCTTCTGCCCTCTGCAAAACAGCCTAGTAGCCACGCCCCACCTCCGCTGAAACAACAACCTTGCCCGCCCTCCCCTTCCCACCTCTCCTGAAACAACTACCTTGCCCGCCCTCCCCTTCCTACCTCCCCTGAAACAACAACCTTGCCCGCCCTCCCCTTCCCCCCGTGCGGCTATCTGACCTCGTTTGGAAACAAAGCCGTCTGAGCAGCATCATCAGAACAACAAGAGCCGAACATAATCCAACCTTCTGCCGCGTCTTCGGCTGTTTCAAAAGGTCTTCGGGCCGCAGGTCTATCAGCAAAACTGGTTACTCAAGAGAAACGCAACCAGACACAAGCCCTCCTTGGACACTATCCACATGTACGTGAAGTGCTCGTGGGTCGCGCCACTTCCATCCACGGATCCTCAGAATGACGTGCGCGTTTCACAAGACCCACGTCCATCAACCAAGTTTGACACATGAGGCCTGCATTCAACACGCAGATTGTCTTGTCGGCGGATTCCTCTCCCCACACTTGCATCGCCTGCAAAGGCCTGGCACCGAAGCATGAGGTGTCGGGTAACCTTGCCTGCAGAACAAGACATGCCAGGTTGACTCCGTGCAGGTTCCGAACTGATAAAGCTGCATCTCATTGTCTTCCAAAATTTGAAGGATCTCCTCTTCGCCTTAGGCATGCATGTGCAATCGTGGACAAATCACCAAAATCGCACGCATCAAACTGTCTGCCTTCCTGCTGGCCAGGCACATGGCGTTCGGCTGCTCAGAAACGCAGTCTTGCACTGGGTGTTCAAGCTCAACTTGCTGTGGACGAAGGCCTGCAGCCTCTGCTCCTGCGTCGGGTCTTGAGCAACCACCAGACCGATCGTGCCGAGTCGGTCCCGGCATGTTGAAAAAAGAAGTTAAATCTTGAGCAACCCGCGATCCTCTTGGTGCTTCCGGCTTGCGTCCACTGGCCAGCCATTGCATCGCTCTGCTAAACGCCACTCCATCTTCTCATCCTCCGACAGCGAGTCTACGAGGAGGACCCAGAAGAAGCAGCGACCGTCTGGAGGCACGTAAAGAAGGCGGACATCCTGCAATTGTGGTTTGGTGATGGACTAGTGATGGATGCTTTATTGCGGATGCCTTGCTGTACTCATCGTTGAGCGTCCATGGCTTCGCCATGTCGCACACTGAGCTGTAACTCGAGCCCAGCAGCCCCCGACGCTTTACATGCTTGCAAGACTTGGCAAAGCCTGAAGGCAGTGCACCAACTACCATTCTTCGCGATTAGGACAATGCGAGCAAGCGGCTAAGGGAAATCCAATCAAGGGTTAGGACAAACCCGATGCCAAGGTTAGGACAGAAATATTGGCATGGTTAGGGAAGAACATGTTTGCGGTTAGGACAAAACCCTTTCATGGTTAGGAATGCCCCTCCCCTAAAACTTAAACTCGCAAACCCTAAACTCGCAAACCCTAAAACCCTAAACCCTAAAAGCCCTAGACCCTAAACCCTGAAACCCTAAAACCCTAAAACCCTAAACTCGCAAACCCTAAAACTCGCAAACCCTAAAACCCTAAACCCTAAAAACCC
>CAJNJA010008380.1:0-10841 GCA_905231915.1 Symbiodinium necroappetens
TTTTTTTTTGGGGGGGGGGTTCCTTTTTATAGTTATAGTATAATATACCCCAAAATCGTATTCTGAATTGCACCCTCTTGCCTATCCGAAGCGTATCCGCATGGAGCGGCTGCTGCTTGGCACCTCGACGCGAGATGTTTCTTTTGGAGTTTGGCACGCTACCAACGGTATTGTAGCAACCCTTGTAGTGAGTAAACCCCAAGAGTCAGGCTTATAGCAACCCGAATGCAAAAGCTTACAGCATCCCGACAAGTAAGGCTTATTATAGTAATCCTTCTGTTCTGGTAACCCTTACCGAACCTCTTAAAGGCATCCGTTATAGAACCTTTATAATAACCCGTACTGTGTAGAACCCTTCTGCAAAAACCATATCGATCCCAGAAACCTTTAATCCCTAAACCCTAAACCCTTAATGGTACCTCTTCAGGAACTCCTTACGGGTGCCGCAAATACCGTCACTTCTCTTTCAAGAAGCCCGAAACCTTACGTTGAACCCTGAAACCATAAAGCCCTAAACCCTGAACCCCTTATAGTACCGTCATAGAACCTGCAGGGAACCCCAAAAAAGGGAACCCGAATAGTTATAGTATAGGGGCCTTAATAATTAGAATGGGGTTTCGCGCTCCTTTTTGCATAAGCTAAGGAATAAATATTGGTTTGAAGGGGCCTGGGTCACTAAACCCTAACCCTAAGCCGAGTTTGAAGGAGCCTGGGTCACTCACCACGCAAGCCAGCTCGGCAAGCACGGCCTCTCGTGAGACGAGATCTTCCAGCAGACTGCCCATGGAGGACACCTTTACTTTGGGTCTTTAAGGATTGAGGGATTTAGGTCTTAGGGGTTTAGGGGCTTAGGGGTTCTTTAAGGATTGAGGGTTTAGGTCTATGGGTTTTGGGGTTTTGAGGTTTAGGGGTTCAGGACGTTTTGGGGTTTAGGGTTTTAGGGTTTAGGGTTTTAGGGTTTAGGCTTTACAGGCTATGGGCCTAGCGATTTAAGTCTACATGGCTTAGGACTTAGTGACTTTCGTGCCTTTGCTCTGAGCTGTGACGGCTTGGAGCTTAGTTCTTGGAGTGGAGGGCGCCGTTGCTTTGAGCTGCAGATTCTTTGGGCACTTAGAGATGTTACAGGTCTTGCTTGGGGGTTTAGGGGTTTAGGCTTCAGAGGTTGAGGGTTTAGGGTGGAGATGCAGAAACTTTCTGCAACCATGCTGCCAGTTGCTCTACAGCATTGCGAACATCCGCAGACAGCGGAAGCTTCACATCCCAGCGATAGTCTTCTCCATGCACCTGTCCAACCACTCAAGCTGCCATATGGGTCACTGTCGAAGTTGCCGCGCAGGACACCATTTAAAATTACGACAGCTACTGCTCAGCTTGCTACTATAAGGCTAATATTCGGTTGACATAAGGGTTACTGTAAAAGTTACAACTCATGGCTCCAAGGTTACGCTTACGCTTATTATTCTTGTTGCTACAGTACACTTCCCAGTTAGGGATACTAGAAGGGTTACGATTCAGGTTGAAATAAGATACGAGTACGGCTACCATAAGATACTGATAAGATGATCAAGGCTGCTGCACAGTACTGTTAATTCAGGCTACTGTAAGAGACGCGATTTAGGCTACTATAAGATACGCACAGACTTTTTAAAGCTACTGTAAAGTACTGTTAACCAAAGCTACTGTGATAAGGCTACTCTACTGAAGCTATAAGATACCTATAGTCTCCATTGTAGTTCCTTTGTTGGTTAACCAATTTTTTGGTGGGTTGGGATCTTATAGTATAACTTTGGTTATATAACTATAAACAGGAACTACATTGGAGACTATATATATAGGCACTACGGTTGATAATAAAAATCCTGCATCACCCGAATATACCATAATTCCCATAGTTTAGGGTCCTGAAGGTGATGCAGGATTTAATTATATCATCACCCCTATTCGGGCTACTGTGAGGGTCCTCGAACAACAAGACACAAGCGGCACGCTTCGGAACCGGGCTGAGGAGCGCACGGAACCCAGCTCCTGGGATGGAAGAACAAGCGAGCGTTGTAGGGGCGGCTTGGGGTTTTAGGGCTTTAGGGCTTTAGGGTTTTAGGGGTTAGGGCTTTAGGGCTTTAGAGTTTAGGGCTTTAGGGCTTTAGGGCTTTAGGGCTTTAGGGTTTTAGGGTTTAGGGCTTCAGGGTTTTGGGTTTTGGGGGAGAATCCTGGTTCCCCAAACAGTGTGGTAACGTTGCAGACTTGATTCAGTCACGTAGGCGCGCGCACGCCAAATTGGCTCCCCCTCCTATGATTTGCGCCGCGTCCGGTGCTTATTTTGTTTTGGCTGTGCTGCGGTGCAGACTGTTCGCTGGGGGCCCGAGCATTTACGGAGGATTCCGCGTAAATACTTCGACATGGGCCACTTTGGCTCTCGAAAGGCAAGCTAATGAGGGGAAAACGCGTTGTACTGGGGGGAATGCGTTTTGGCAGTGTCTTCGTGCTCTCCTGGTGCGGTCCTGCTGGTCTCCTTTCCTGGGGGTCTCTTGGTGATCTCCTGACGGTCTCCTGTTGGTGGTCTCTTGGTTGTCTGTTGGTGGTCTCTTGGGGGTTCTCTTCGGAGTCTCCCGGTGTGAATGCTGGGGGATCCACAGATGGCAACTAGTTGCGACCTCTGCTTCTCAAGCAATTATACAACGAATTCGCATCTGACGGTGGTCGGGACTTTCTGGTCCTAACGGCATGCTTCTGTTTGGTCTTGCACTGTTTGGGGATCTCTGCCTACCCTGATGATCACCTAAACAACACTGCCATCAGTATTCCTTGCAGTTCCTTACAGCAACCGTCATGGTAAACCTAATCGTAGCCCTGATAGCCCAAAGTAGGTAGCGCTTCTTGTCTTAGTACCTAAGTAATAGTAATCCTGATAGCTTAAAAGTAGTATAGGGGCTTAAATAGTTACCTGTACTATTTTGGGGGATCCTTATTAGAGTTATATTATAGTATAATATACACCGAAACCCTATTCTATTTATTAAGGCCTCTACATTAGGTCGCAGCCCAAAGCGCTGCTTGTCTCACGCGATCACGGGCAGCTTCGTCGGGCGCATCGCGCAGCTTCTGCTGCACTTCCTCGAGGAGACCATCGATCAGACCCTTGGCTCAAAAGAGGCTGCCGAACCCTAAACCCTAAACCCTGAACCCTAAACCCTGCACCCTAAACCCTAAACCCTAAACCCCAAACCCTGAACCCTAAACCCTGAACCCTTAACCCTGAACCCTTAACCCTGAGCCCGGAACCCTAAAGTTTAAAGCCTCAACCGCAACCTCAATAATTGGAATAAGGCTTTCTTGGGGATCGTGCCTTTACAGGAACTTGAGGGCGATATTGATAGTTAGTGCAACTAATTATTCCGACTTTTAGGGTAGATGACGAAGGGCACTAGCAATGCACGACACCATGTTGAGGAAAGACTGCGGACGAGATGCCGACAGCTGAGCGCACGCAAGGCTCGGCCGTGCATTCGGAATCATGCAGCATCCTGATAGTGCAGCACTTCGACCCTCATATTACCCTAAACCCTAAACCCTAAACCCCCAACCCTAGACCAAAACCCTAGACCCTAAACCCTAAACCCCCAACCCTAAACCAAAACCCTAAACCCTAAACCCCCAAACCTAAACCAAAACCCTAAACCCTAAACCCTCATATTATGTAAGCATGATGGAGCTGATGAGGCAGCGCAGCTTTTCTACAGCAATGCACAGTGGGCACCTCGCTCGACAACCATGGAAGTGCACTTGAGGGTGCTTCGCATCAGCTCCTGGCAACTCAATTCTCCACTAGTTGTCCTATAGACTAGCGTTACTACAAGCCCTAGACCCTAAACCCTAAACCCTCAAGCCCTAAACCCTAAAGCTCCAGACCCTAAACCCTAAACCTAAACTCTAAACCCTGAACCCTAAGCCCTAAAGCCTGGATCCTAGAGTGCCCAAACGGATCCCGATCCCCAGCAAATGTCCTCGGGCGCGAAGTAGGCAAAGTCTGGAACCTAAGAGTCCGCTAGGGCCGGAATACGTGAGGACAAAGCTTACAAGTAAGGTTTAGGGCTTTGGGTTTAGGGTTTGGGGCTTATATAGGGTTTAAGGTTTAGGGTTTAGGGTTTAAGGCTTAGGGTTTAGGGCTTTGGGTTTAGGGTTTAGGGTTTAAGGTTTAGGGCTTAAGGTTTAGGGCTTAGGGCTTTTTTTTAAGTGCTTTGGGACTTTCTCTCCGCAGAGGTCGAGCCACAGCCATTAAGGCCAGCACTACAAATGAAAAACCCTGCCCTCAGAAAAGACACCCTCCAGGAAGAAGTGGCTCACTGACTTAGGGTTTAGGGTTTGGGGCTTCGGGTTTAGAGTTTAGAGTCTATAGGGTAGACTGAACACCCGTTGCTAATGATATGGAGCACTGTACTCTTACACCGTCACCACCAATACCACCACCCAAGTAATGGTCATAACAGGTGCCATCACAAGAACGAAAGTAACACCATCTCGCGGAACGATTCATAAGGTTTAGATACTAATTAATGATCATACTCATCCCTTTGATGTCAACAATGGCAATGCGAACACCGCACCCGTGCACGAAATAGAAAAGTATGGGAGTCCGGTTCTCAGTCTCAGCTTCAGAGTTTCCAGGCCTCCCAACTTACCCCCCTCAACCCTAAACCCTAAACCCTAATCAGGTCACTTACTACAGGTGGCCCCACCCATGGCGTCGAGCCTGGGTTCAAGGGGACAGGGATAATCGGGACCATCCGGCAATGGGAAATTCCACGCGAGCTCACACAAGCCCTGGAACCGCAGTTTCTTGGCCAGAAAATTAGGAAAGTAGACGCCTTTAATAGTTAGAATAGGGGTCTGAGCTCCTGTTTTGAATAATTACACTAAGGAAAACCTATGGCATGATCTTGGACAATTTTTCAGCTTCTACACTACATGAATATACCTATTGTGTTTTGACTTGAATTTCTGAAGGAGAGATTCCTGCTCGACATCAACAAGTCATAACGAGTATGGTGCTGGACAGAAGGATCATGATAAGCAGCACCTAAATCCCAAACCATACAACCCCCTAAGCCCTAAAACCCCAAACCCTAAACCCTAAACCCAAACCCCACGACCCTGCACACCCAAAACTCAAAACCTACAAACATCCTGAAACCCTTAATCCGCCGAAACCCGGAAGCCCCAAACGTCCCAGAGTCAAACCTCAGAACTCCTTCGGGTTGGGGGCTTTGGGCTTAGGGTTTAGGGTTTGGGGTTTAGGGTTTGGGGTTTAGGGTTTAGGGTTCAGGGTTTAGGGTTTAGGGGGCCTTCGGGGGGCCCTTAAAGGAGCCCTTCAACGAACACTGAAGCCGAACCTGTGTCTTGCGAAGCGGCTGGGTTCTCTTCGACTCCAAACCGGCCGACTGCCAAAGCCCCTCCTTCGATACTTAGGGGTTTAGGGTTTAGGGGTTTAGGGGTTTAGGGGTTTAGGGTTTAGGGGTTTAGGGGTTTAGGGTTTAGGGTTTTCTTACCCTCTGCAAGAATGATAATGGTAGCTGTCTCTTAGGGTTTCTAGTCACCAAACATGTAAAACAAACTATATCTTAAGCTCCTTAGGGATTATAGCAACCAAAAAAGTTAAATTCCTAAACCCTAAACCCTAAACCCTAAATCCCTAAACCCTAAACCCTAAGCCCTAAAACCTAAACCCTAAACACTAAACTCTAAAACCCTAAACCCCTCGAGGTCCTCTTGGCCCCGCAGGCACCGAAGGCTCCTGCTTTTGTCCACCGCGGCCAGGTCCCTCGATACCCTTCTGGCCCGTGAAGCCTTCGAGTTTAGGGTTTGGGGTTTTTGTTTTTTTACAGTTGGGTTGACTCTTTTACGTCTGCCCGATGTAGGCTCCCAACTACAGACCACCAACTTAAGCAGGTGACCTGAGAAAACAAAACTCTCCCCTCAAGTTCTCCTCAGGTGAATCGTGTAATTGGCGCGGTTTCGGGGTTTAGGCTTTAGGGTTTGGGGTTTCGGATTTAGGGTTTATGGGCTTTGGATTTAGGGTTTAGGGTTTGGGGTTTTGGGGTTTTGGGGGTTTTGGGGTTCAGGGTTTAGGGAGGCTCGACTTTCCTAAACTGCCTCCCAAAAGACCCCTATAAAACCCCCTAAAAAAGGGCGAACATCCCGAAACCCCAAAAACCCTAAGCCAAACTGCCCTAAAACCCCCTAAATAACCTTAAACAGGGCCACTATCCCGAAACCCCAAAAACCCTAAACCATAAGCCCCAACATCCCTAGACCCCTAAAGCCCCTAGCAATCTGCCAGCCGAGGTGCTTGCGATCCAGTTGCTCTTGCCCAGGCCACCTTTCAGGCCGACACCCTAAACCCAAAACCCCAAACCCCAAACCCAAAACCCTAAACCCAAAACCCTAAACCCTAAACCCTATAAACTCTAAACCCTAAACTTTAACCCCAAGCCCAGGCCACCTTTCAGGCCAGGTCCTGTCTGTCCTTTTCCTTTGCCTTTCCCTTTCTTCAGAAATCCTCAGGGCTTTAGGGATTTAGGGTTCGAGGCCTCAGGTCAGGGGTTTAAGATTAAGTGTTTAGGGTCTTGGGGTTTAGGGCTTTCGGGTGTATGGGTTCGGGGTTTAGGGGTTCTGGGATGTCGGGTTTCAGGGTTTTTTGGCAACAAGGATTTCGGGGCTGGGGTATGCCCTAAACCCTAAACCTTAAACCCTAAGCCCTAAATTTTAAACCCGAAACCCTCAGCCCTCAACCCTAAATTTTAAACCCTAAACCCTAAGCCCTAAACCCTAAATTTTAAACCCTAAACCCTAAACGCCTAAAGGGTGTCGTCACTGGAACTCCATGGCTGGGCCTGGTGGTGGTGGGAGGTCCGGAAGAGTTTCCGGATCTTCCAGGAGCTTCCACCTGAAAGGGCTCTGCTTAGGGCTTACCTGTAAGGGTTTTAGGGTATATAGGGTTTTAGGGGTTTTAGGGTTTTTAGGGTTCCTTATTATGGTTTCTATATATATATATATATGGCTCTGTTTAGGGCTTACTTGTAACCGAAAAGACCTACCTTTTTGGGGTTCCTTATTATGGTTTCTATTGCTCATTAAAATGGTAAGTCTTTTCGGTTACAGGTGGGGTTTAGGGTTGGGAGGGGTTGGGAGAGAGAGTGCGAGCGAGCAGAGATGCGCACCGGTCTCTGCTTGCGTCAGGCCACGGCGCAAGAGGCTTCCCGCCCTCCAGAGCGGCAAGGCCTCAAACAACTCGTGACAAGCAGTACTCTCCGCTTGGACTCTAAACCCGATTAAAACCCCGTAAACCCGTAAGCCAAAACTCTTAAAATCACGTAAACCCTAAACCCTAGAACCCCGTAAACCCTAAACCCTGAACCCTACAACCCCGTAAACCCTCAGTCCTAGAACCCCGCAAACCCTGAACCCTAAACCCTAGAACCACGTAAAACCCTAAACCCGAAACTGCCCAGCCCTTCATTCGGGCCAGGTTGCGGGAGGGCACCAGGACATCGCAAGCACCGGGCGGCAGCGCCAGAAATTTCGATCCCAGTTCTGGGCCCTGACATGACAGGAAGGCTTAGGGGTTAAGTGTATGCTCGGCTATGTCGATGATGTTAAGGGGTTTAGTATACGTTCATTATTACCACAAATATGTTAAAGGACTTGGCAGATGTTCAGTACTATTGTATTTTATTGCGGGGGGGGGGGGTATAGTGTATAAAATAGAGCCTTAACACATAGAATAGGGTAGGGTATATTCAGCTATGATTATAAAAAGGAACCCAGCATAGTATGGGCAATTATTTAGACCCTATGTTACACAAACTCTCCCCAAGAGCCTCTGCAACGCGTTTTCGGAAGATGCAGCTGACCAGTCGTGCCAACCTCAAGAAAGGAGCAGTTCAACTCTCTAAATTAGGGTCGCTTTTATAAGGGTGCCGTACTAGATTGGGGACACAAAATAGGGACCCTAATGTAGAAAACTACCCTGCGTTTACCTCCCTATCCGTACAGCCGATCAAGGCACAGTGTTGAGTTGTCAATGATGTCAACAGTCATGATTCATCCGACGCCATATGCTCCCAGCCGTTGATCCGTCCGCCAATTTAATCGTGGATGTCTGGGAGTGCAGAGCAATAACATAGTGGCCTTAATAATTAGAATTGGGTTTTGGAGTATACTATACTATAAGTATAAGAAGGAACCCCCAAAATAGTACTGGTAATACTTAGGCCCCTATAGTATCTTTTCTTCACCGTTGAATGCTGCATCTGTGAGCCAATTAGCAGGAACGAGCGGCGGAGATCACAAGCAGGAGAACCATGACCGCTGGGAGAGCCACGGGCTTGTGCGCAAGGTTATAAGTACTTTAGTTAGGGCTACAAATGGTTGTTTTTTATGACTTCTGAACCTGGTGACTAAGATTTACTAAGTCCCATGATCCTTGAGGGCTGCAGACAGAGGTGCCTCCTCTGCGATTTGGATGGCCTCCTCTATCTGACCTTAGAAGCAAGAGCGAGTTTAGGGGTTTAGGGTCTTAGGATTTGCGGCGCAACACAGACGACTAAGGCAATCTTGACTTTCGGGCAGGGGCCTTTCATCGCAACGAGTTCGGCAAGCCGCCTGGGCTCAATATCCAGACTTCGCCGTCTGCCAAAACTCTAAACCATCAACCCCGGATTAAGCTGCGCACAGTTTGGCCTGCACAAGACCAGGCACGACGATTTCTGCACTCAGTCGTCAAACTTGCTGGTGCTTAAAGGAGAGTGGATCCCTCTACAGTAGACCCTATATAATCCGTTATAATAGCTCCTACATGCCATCCTCCACTCTCCCTTGGCCCTTTGCTTAAGCACCAGCAAACACCATCGGGCCTTGATCTCTTCCCCTAGACCCGAAACCCCATAAAACCTGAACCCTAAACCCTACAAACCCCATAAATCCTGAACCCTAAACCCTACAAGGCCTAAGCCCTAAAGCCGAAACCCTCAGTCCCAAACTAACCCTAATACCCTAAGTCCTACACCCTAAACCCCATAAGTCCTAAGCCCTAAAACCCTAAACCCCAAACCACCCTATAGGGCCTAAGCCCTAAACCCTATAAGGCCTAAGCCCTAAACCCTAAACCCCAAACCACCAGCAAGCGCCGCCGGGCCTTAATCTCCTCTTTCTTGTCTGCCTCGTTTTGCCACAGACCTTGGGCCTGGCCATGCCGCAGATCTCAGAGAGCCCATCCCTCGAGGAGTATAAGGATTTAGGGTTTATAAGGGTCTAGGGTTTAGGGTTTATAATAAGGGTTTAGGATTTAGGGTTTATTAGGTTCTAGGGTTTAGGGTTTATAAGGGTTTAGGGTTTAGGGTTTATAAGGATTTAGGATTTAGGATTTAGGATTTAGGGTTTATAAGGGTTTAGGGTTTAGGGCTCATAAGGTTTCAGGGTGTAGGGTCTAGGGTTTTAAGGTCTTAGGGTTTAGGGTCTAAGGTTTACAAGGATTTCGGGTTTATAAGGGTTCAGGGCTTAGGGTTTATGAGGTTTTAAGGTTTAGGGTTGAGGGTTTATCAGGGTTTAGGGTTTATAAGGTTTTAGGGTTTAGGGTTTACAATGTTTAGGGTTTAGGGTGTATAGGGGTTTAGGGTTTATGAGGTGTTAGGGTTTATTGGAGGGTTGAAAAGCGTTTAGGGTTTACAAGGGTTTAGGATTTAGGGTTTAAGCCAATACTGTAAGCTCATACTGTTTCTAAGCCCCAATAAATCCTTAAACCTTATAAGCCCTAAACCCCTACACCCCTGAAGCCCTAAACCGCTATAAGACTTAAACCTACATAAACCCTAAACCCTAAACCCCAACCCCTAAACCCCAAACCCTCCATCAACCCTCAACCCTAAACCCTAAAAACCCTCCATCAACCCCAGAGCCTCCTGAGGCCCCCGTTTATAAGCCCCGATACTCCAAGGCCCCTTTAAATCCGAAACCCAGCGGCCTTAAAACCCCAAATCATGAAATAAAAAAAACCTATAAAACCGTGTAAAGCCCGACTAAACCCCCACTAAACCCTAAACAATCCCTACTAAACCCCGACTATACCCTATAAAACCCCTGCTATGAATCCCTATAAACTCCCCCAAAAAACCCTTAACCCTAAACCCTAAAGCCCTAAACCCTAAACCCCTGCAGCTTTCTGCCCGCCTTGTCGGCTGCTTGGTGACCCTCGTTGAGGTTGCCGTACTCCATGCAGACACCAGCAAGCCTCGATTCTGTTAGGTTTAGGCTCTAGGGTTTAGGGTTTAGGGTCTAGGGGTGTAGGGCTTTAGGATTTAGGGCTTTGAGGAATATTTAGGGTTCGGGGTTTTAGGGTTTAGGGTTTAGAGTTCAGCGTACACTTCCGTTCTGCTTCATGCTCCCGCCCTATTCGGCACCCGAAGAAGCAGGGTGTCGGGCTCATAGAATGCGGCGGCTTCCTTGCGGCCCTCTCCGGTCTGCTGGTAGATGGCAATGGCCTTGACTCTAACTCGAGAAGACTGAAAGAAGCCGGGACATCCAATGCGCGCGCGCCTCCCGCACTTCCTGGCCAGAGGAGTCGGAGAGTTTGCTTTTCGGGAAGGTGGTGTATGCACCCCTGCCTCCCTCCCTAAACTCTAAACCCTACCCTCCGCACCTGAACCGCGGACTCGGGGTCATTGAGCCTGAGGTTAATCCGGGAGACCTCCGATCAAAGGCACAGAGCCATGAGTTTGACTTATGTGGCAGCCAGGATCTTCCAAAATTCCCTTAACTAGGGTTGAGGGTTTGCGGCTTAGGGTTTAGGG
>CAJNJA010008381.1:0-15476 GCA_905231915.1 Symbiodinium necroappetens
TTCATCATGTGCCTTTGCTCCAACACCTCCCCACTCCGTCTCCGGCGAGATGCCATCACAACTATGACTGCCTCGTGTCTTAGACAGATATGATTGGATCATGCCAACATGCTCCGACCACATGAAGCATGAAGCTGTCGTGGGACGTGGGAGATGCCGTGTGAAAGTATCTTCTACCACGGCTTTGTTGGAGCAACGGCTTCACGGCACACGACCGTGGCGATGGTTGGCAGTTGAACAGCCACAGCACAGCCGCATCTCAATCAGAAGCGTGCTTCTTTTCAACCTTCCTGCTTTGGAAAATTCAAGTTCCAGAAACTCCCGGGCTCTGACAGACGACAGGCCTTTTTGTGCCTAGCAGGACATGAGCATGATGCCGCGCACCATCTTTCTGAACGTCAAGGCCGATGAAAAACGAACTCCGACTCTTGCCCGACCTGAAAGAACCCTCGAATCTCCCTCAACTACAAAGGCCGAGTCCTTCACATGCCAGTCAGATGGCCCAATGCCTCGGCTCAAGCAGACCATACCAAGGAAGGCAGAGGGGCGTCTCAGCCGAAGGCTTGCGAGAAACTGGCCTGCTTCTCCCTCCCTCCCTCCATCCCTCCTTCCGGGCCCTAGCACACTCCCACATGCAGGGACACCCGATTACAAAACGTTTTATCGAAGGTCGATGTCGCATCCGGACAATTACATCTTTGTGTCCCTGACAATGATTTGTGTCGAGCTTGCTTCTCGGCAGGACAGCTTTTGTTGCTTCTGCCACGGTCGCAAGTTGCCTCCACCAGAAGCTTCCGTTCCGACTCTAACAATCCAGCATTCTAAAGGGAATCGACAGGGGAGCTGGCAGTGCGGAAGAGGGCACGCAGACAGTTGGAGCCACGAACCTCGGGGGCAGGAGAGGAAGAGCGGTTGGCTTCACCCACATGTGTCAGAGCAGTCAAACTTGCAGTCTGGCTCGTGTGCAGTGTGCAACATCAGGCTTGGCTGGTCACGGGCGCAACAACAGCAGACACCAACGTTCTTAGCGCAGACACTCCTATCAGTCCTATCCAAGACACTTCAGCACGTCATGGCAATAAGTGGCACAAGGACGTCATCTGGTTGGTCAGCTCGCTTTTCTGAGCAGTGTGTACTCTGAACAGCCTGGGGCCAATGCTAGTGCAACATCACTCTGTGCATCATGGAAGACCTGCGCGTGATACCATGCAGAGCAACCCTAACTGCATGGGCTGGCAGGTAAGCCATCTGCAGGTGAACACAGTCTCAAATCTCTAAAACTCAGCAGCACATCTTGCGCCCTTCTCACGAAACTGCGCCTCTGCTCCGAAGAAAAAGAGGCTCTCCGCTGCAAGGTCAGCCTCTTGAACGCTCGCGAAAGTCTTCTTCTATTTCTTTGGCGGTGCGCTTCTTTCAGGATGCTCGCACCCACGTCTTTCTGTGTCCGCAGACACGACCCTCAACGTACACATTCCCAAAAGCTGATAGTGCTGCACAGCGCAAACGAACCCACGAAGCTCTCTCTCTCTCTCTCTCTTTCTTTCTTTCTTTCCCAGGGTATAAGGGGCGAGTAAAGCCCCCCGGCCAAGAGGCCCCCCACCTGTTATGGGTCTCTCTCTCTCTCTCTCTCTCTCTCACTCAACTCGACATCCATCTGAGTGCTAAACCCTTCGACATGCTCATGTCCTACGAAACAACAGGGACTCAAGCCAAGACCCAAACGTGATGACCTACTCTTTTTCACTCCTACGGTGCGGACACCTCACTGAGCCTGGTAGCGGGAGAGCGCACTGTTTGTTGGAAGAATCTGAGTCGTTGCTAAAAGCCTCACAGCTCCGTTCGACACACCACAAAGGTCCGACACGAAACTCGGGAAGCTTAGAGCTTAGGAGATCCTTTTCGACGTCCTTCGATTCTTGCTCCATGGCCTCGGGACGCCTCAGCTGCAGCGAAAGGCGAAGAAGGAGCTCGAGCCCTGCCTGGCATTCGATGATTATATAATATATAATATATAGTGTAACGCCTGTAGTTGCTATAATGCTGTTCTGGCTTGTGCTAAAAAAAAACCTTGCTGTTGCTGCAGTTGCCGGCTTCAACCAGGCCGACTGCCCACCTGGGCCTCGGTGTTGGCCTGAGGGTCCATTTGTCGCCCGAAGTGCAGCTTTCCAAAAAGGCCGACGTGATCGGAGCATGATCTCTACAGTCACTCCCGACATGTTCTTGATAATTGCTGCAACCTACTTCACCTCATGTCTTGAGGCTGAGCTGGTGGCACCACCCTCTGAGGCCAGGGAGAACTCCTGGCTGTACATTAGCTCGGCATGAACCACAGCACCTGAAACACTGCAAGGCAGCCAATGCACCCACCATCTCTCAGCAGCCACAATGATCTTGACTTCCCTTCGAAACGATTGGTAATTGCAGCTGGTGCCCGGTCCAGCACATTCCGGAACGGCTGGCCCAGGCGCTGAAGGAATGCCTGCATGAGTGAAAAAGGACACGAGAGGGGTCTATGGAGGGTCTTGGATTTCCGCGTTTAGCGTCTAAGTTTAAGTGTAGGTGAACTAAGTTGTATGGAGTCGGCTAGGCTTACGGCAGAAGTTCGAACGAATGGCTTTTGAGTTGTTCCGCTTTGTTCTGCCAGCTGATTTCATAATCATGCTTTCTTGCGAAATGGCTGATGTCATCATGCTGTCTCGGGAAATGTAGCATACAGTGTAACACGCCCGAGTCGCACGGCGGAGCCCCGAAGCCCTCAAGCCTTGGTGCCTGAACCCCAAGCCCTGTAACGTCCAAGTGGCTGCCCGAAGACGCTGTGGAAGCCTAAACCCTAAACCCTAAACCCTAAAACCCTAAACCCCTATGGAAGCCTTCGACTGCTTATCTTTGACAGCTTCGGGAGACTTGAACTTCAGGCCTGCGCCTGCCCGGCCAAGCTCGTGCACCTGAAGCTTCAGCGGTAGGACGTGGCAGTGCTGCCATGCTTCATTGTAGCCACTATGTTAGCAGATAGCTATATATAGTGCTGCATAGAGACCATCTACGGTCACGAGGCTGTACTGTCTGACTGAAGGAATTTAGCGGCTCGTTCGTTCCCTGCCATGGTATCCTTCTATTCACGACCTACGTTGGCATGGGGTGGGCATGTCATTCGGTACGTTCGCACTCGAAAGCTATAAACATGAAGCAGACACTGCCACGACATGTTCTACGATACCTCCACAACAGCCCACCTCCGAGGCTCCGGCCCCAGGCACAAGGAGTTGTCCCTCCAGCCTTTCCGCGCAAGTTGAAGGAAGTCCTGAACATTTGGGTGCAGGGCAGGCTAGGAGGACGAAGCAGGAGCCCCTGGCCGCTTAGCATGCCTCAAAATGTAAGACTTCGATTTTGTAGTGGAACAAAGCGGGCGCACCCTTCCCAGCCCGTCCCCATTATCTCTCAGAACCTTAAACCGCTGCACATGATTTCTTAAAGGGATTGAATGTGGCTGCATACTGTTCTGCGGTCTCAAAAAAGGTCGACCCTGCGACAAGCCGACTGTGATAGGTGCATGCTGCATGCCATCGCGCTCCTCCCACCGTGCCCGGGAGATTCCTTCGATGAGGCTGCCCGAGCCTTAGGTGGGCCGCTTCACGCCACTGAGCAGGTGCAGTTGCACGGAAACCGCAAATCTTTGAACTGCAAAAGCCCGAAGTGCCTCGCCCAAATGCGCGAGACATGATGCCTGATGCTTTCCCTCAGCAATGCTCGGAATGGGACTCGGCGTCTTGATCTCATCTTGTCTGATGCTTTCAAAGACGCGAGACTGGACCTGTCGTCACTCAGGTTCGTGGCGACGTTGCTGTCTCTGAATCTGGCGAAGGAGACTTGCATCTGGCTGAGGCGGAAGCGTCTTGCGGAATATCTTCCCCTTCATTGATGCCACGGTTGTTGCTGATGAAGTCCTCACTGCAGCTACGAGCCACCCGGAACACAGATGGGTCCTCAGCGAGCTGCCCTGCATTCCCTGCACACGAGCGCTTTTGCACCCTGGCACCGAGAAGCTGAATTCCTTCGTCCACCAGTGGCCTCGCTCGTGTGGCACCGTGGCAACACGAATTCCACCAAAATACGTACTGCAGTTTGGTCTATCTGACCCAACCCCGTGTCATCGCACTGTATGAGCAATATACACTCACTAATTGATGCTCCTAAGCAGCCCTGCTTTAACACTAATATGAACCCTACCCTACCTCATTTCCACTGACAACGACAGGTCTTCTGGAACCTACTGCACTCGGCGCCCCGAGCTGTAGCCGACTGCGGCAGGCCCTCGACGTGCTGCCCAGGAGCACACCCCCTCGGAAGAGCGAGACGTGCACAACGAGGCCCAGAATGCTGGCAGCAGGCCTGGGGAAAGCATGGAGTTGAACGATGCATGGGTCAGGACCCCAATGCTGCGTTTTGAAGCCCGAATCCTGAAGAGTCCTGAACATGACCAGCACGCATCCAACAATCTCCCCCGTCCTTGCTGGCAAGCGGAGATCTTGCAGCTGAAGCCTCGCCCTCGCAGCTCCAAGGCCGAGCCCACCTCAGACGCTCTCAGGTTCCCCCGCTAGCGGAACCTAGAGCCTCCCCAAGCCGGGCGCCTCGTCCAGGGGCTGAGCTTCCCCAAGCACTCAGCATCTCTTTTGAGAAGAAGGGTCCGAGGTCCAGCGTGTCCTCTGGAGAACTGGCTCCCACTCGAGACTCCCCGGCACTACAAACAGGAGCGGATGAGGCCCGATGAGGCCCAGGCCAGCAGCACTGGGCCTTGTCTTTCAGATCCACACCCGAGCCCTGAGCGGAGCCCAGGCCTGCCCGAGGTGGCTGCAAGGGCCGCAACGTTGAGGCACCGATCTGCTTCTCTCTCTAAGATCCTGCGCAAGAATGCTTGGCATGATTTGCCCAGACCCCTCTCAGGTCTTGGCACCAGCTGAGTGTGAAGCGGCTGCAGCAGCTGCCGCTCAAACGCCTCTCTTTTTTCCATCGCCGGCGGCAGCTCACACCAGGCACTGAGGGCCCGGCGATGGCCGATTGCTGGTGGAGCAAGCCCCTGCACCAGGGCAAAGCGCAATGACACAAGAGGCAGTTCTCCCTCCGGGTGGCCCCTGTGCCTGAGGGCCAACACCGAGGCATGAGCCACCCGCTCACCGACGATCCGTTCCGGGGCATGTCCGAAGATGTGCAGTCCCAGTGGCCTTCGGAAACGTCATGGCAGGAGCTTTTGCCCCCGAAAAACACAGACAAAGCCTTCGGAGAAGCTTCTGGAAGGTGAATTCACGGAGGACCGTCCAAGCCGCCGCACCTCCATCTATATACATGCTTCAAGAGCAGAAGCAAATCTCCATGCGAGGCATGCAGCTCTGACAATAGCAAGCATTGCGTTGTGCCTCGGCCGCTCTCCTCGCAGCTGAGCAAAGTGGCGGTGAGGCCAACGGCATCCACCCGAACCTCGGAATGACCTTGCTTCACAGCACATTCTTCTTTGGAATTCCCTGTCTACGCCGGAAAGTTCAGGGACCCAGGCGAGCAGACTGAAGCAGCTGAAGTGATCTGGCCCACTGTGAGGCTACCTCGAAGTTGCTGAAAAGGCTGTTAATCATGATGGAGTTCGGCTGCAAGAGGCCTCAGCCAAAAAGGATCTGTTGTTTTATTGATACATGCACACACAAGCTTGCAGCTGGCTGTCGCTAATGCGGTTGAGCTACAGTCGCCCATGTCTGCGAGAAGGGCCACAGCATCTCGCCACATCGTTGCCTTTTCGAAGCAGCTGGCCATCATGCTGAAGGAGGCGAGGCTGGGCAAGCCGGGCATCGTCCTGCGGTGTATGACAGCTCTCGATACGTTGGTAGAGTACGCAGACTTACAAAAGAGAGCAGCGGTACTGAATTGTCGCCGCACACAGTAGCAGAGCATATAAGTGGGTTGGGCCAGCTATGGAAGTCGAACGCATGGCACTAAGTGCCACGACGCCGTCGCATGTGGAACGGGTGCACTTAATAAAGAGCCAACTCCCATGAGCATGCAACTACGACACGCGTGGACCAAAATCCCGCTTACGAACCAAAATCCCTGGCCCGCTCCTGAGCACTGACAGCGCCCTCTCCCAGCAACCACTGCGTAGCCTTGGGCTCTCAATGCCATATCTTCCCAAAGACGCGGCTTTCGTCTGTTGGGGGGCTTTCTGGAAACTCCCCAAACCCTAACAGTGCAGGAAAACGCAAGAAACCCTCAAAAAAAGCCCTTAAAGTCCTGAACCCCCAAAAGGCCCCAAAAAGCCCCGAAAAGCCCTAAAAAGGCCCTGAAAGGCCCTGAAAAGCCACCCTTCCCCCCTCGTTGCGCCGCAGCTGCAGGCCGGCCGCCAGGGCCTCGAGGCCCAGGCGATCCAGGAGCTTGGACCTGGGCTCATGACACTCTATTCCCGTAGGGGTTGAGGGTTTAGGGTTTAGGGTTTAGGGTTTGAGGGTTGAGGGTTCAGGGTTTAGGGTTTAGGGTTTAGGGTTTGAGGGTTGAGGGTTCAGGGTTTAGGGTTTAGGGTTAGTGTGGCTACAAGATTTTGATACAGCAAAACCCTAGGGTTAGGGTTAGGGTTAGGGTTAGTATACTATATTCTATGATATTGTATTAATACTGATACTATGAGTATTATACTAACAGTGAAATGAAAATTGTTCAGTCCTAGGGCTCAATTTGACCCCACTCCATTTACTCCCGTGGGGTGCGCGGGATTCTGAGCGCGACCGCGCCGCTCTCTTGACCGTTCCACCAGCTGCAACATGGCAGGCCACTGGCCTCGGCAAGGTCTCTTGAGTAGGCCGTTCGCCTGATGTGTCTCACTCACTTACCCTCTTGGAGACTAAATCTCTGCGCGTGCCTCCACTGCGCCCCAAAGCGCGCAGGGCTGCAGTGACAGTGACGGCATTCGGCAGCGCCCGGTGGCGAGGCATCTCCTAGTTTGGGAGTGAGCTCCCCTCCGACGGGGAAGCACAGGTATTCCACTCCACTTCCACTGATAGCACATGATATAACATTGCAACTACAAACATTACATAGCAAAATATATACGATAACCTAAGTCTACTTTGGTATCACATAACATAACGGAACATAACATAACATAATCTGATAGCATGTAACAAAATGCAGTACAATACGATGCAACATAATCTGATCATTCTCGTATATTATCATACAACACAACACGATACAACACAGTACAATCAGTATAATACAGTAAAATTAATACAATACCAACGCCAACCAGACAGCATGTGTGTATATGCACATGTATGTAGGTATGTATGTGTATATATATATACATATGTGTGTGTGTGTGTGCGTGTGAATGTGTGTATATATGTATATGTATATGAATATGTATATATACATATACATATATATATATATGAATATGTATATATACATGTATGTATGTATATATATATATATGTATATGTACATATCTATATATATATGTATATACATATGTGCGTGTTTGTATGTGTATGTCTGTCTGTCTGTCTGTCTGTCCGTCCGTCTGTCTGTCTGTCTGTCTGTCTGTATTTACGTATGTATGTACGTACCAGCATATGTATTTTGTGTGCATGTGTGCAGCCATGCATGCATGCATGCATAGGTGCCTGTGTGTATCTGTGTCTACATGTGTATGTAAATGTATATGTATATGTATTTACAGATGTATGTGTATCCGTATTATCATACACTGCTGCAAAATACTGTTTTCGAACACTGTACAATATTATACGATATTATACGACATGGAAAGCATGTTTAACACTTGTCAAAGTATAGTACGTGTCGTTTAAATGCATGTGACACGATACACAGGATTCTCCTGCAACAGCGCCAGGACGCGTCGCCACTGCGTGGCCCGTTCGTAGGCCCACGCGAGGCTGCTGAAGCCAACCGTGTCCTGTTTTGCAGGGGGTGATGCTTGGGGGTTACTATCATATAATACAGCTTACTACAAGATACTATAACATAACATATAATATACCATAATATAACATATGGGCTGCGGCTTAGGGGTTCGCGTTTTGGGGCTGGGGGTGTGTACGCAGTTCAGAGCCTCAGCTCTTGGGCTGGCTGTTCCGATGATTCCGGGTCCTCTCCTTGTTGTAATCACTTTGCTTTCTCATGCTAATAGCAAAATAATATAACCGTAAGGGTAACAGAAGTGATAGTAGTAGCAATAGCAATATTAATAGACATAGCAAAAGTAAGAGTAACAGCGGTAGTTTATGGTTATAGTTACAGTTGCTATAGCGACAGTAGTATACAGCAGTAGTAACAGTAGAATTGCAATAATCACCGTTCTGGAAAATCTCACTGGTCTCGATTCTCCAGAGTTCCAGCATCCTGCTTTGTGCAGTTGTTGCTCTTTTGTGGTCGTTCTTTGTTCTGTTTCCTCTTACTCTGGGTGTTGATATCGGTCGCACAACTGTTGTGTCGATGTTCCTACCCTTGTGTCAGACACTCTGTTGACAAGAGGGATTTAGGGTTAGGGAAAGAAGGCTGACACACGACGTCGGTAGGTTTGGGTCAACTGAACTGCCATAGATCCTCCCAGAAGTACAGACGGGTGTTGCCTGCTAAAGTCCTTCATCCATGACACGTGTCCACAGAATCCTATGAAGCTCTCGAACCAGTCCAGGTGCAGACGTGCTGACTTCGCGCGCTGGAACAGTGCCACGGCCTGAACCCAATTCCAAAAGAGACGCTCTCGAGAGACTTCTGTGCACCTGGCAGCCGAGCCTGCGTCCAGCTGCTGCCCCGCTGCCAGGCTCCCAAGACCGCGCTGGTCGCGCGGACGTCCCTCGGACCGCTTGCCCGATCCCAGTGCCGACGAGATGTAGCAAAATTTGGGATGAGTCGAGCAGCAGTCCAAACATGCTCTCATAGGCCGCGAAGATGCGAACTGCCTCGCACATCGGCAAAGATGTGCTGTGGATCTACTCTTCTGCAAGCACAGAAGGCAGGAATCTCGCAAGGCCTGCTGCCACTTTGCTGCTTTTGTAAGGGAGGAGATCTCGCTTGTGAACCTGACAGGCTTTCACAACATTTTATTATACTATATTAAACTATGCTCTACTATATTATACTATATTATACTATACTATACTATATTATACTATACTATACTATATTATACTGTATTATACTATATTATACTATATTATACTATATTATACTATATTACATTCTATTATACTATCAGCTTCGGCTGAGGCCAAGCCTCTGTCTAACCTCCCGCACCTTGCAGCATTGCGGCTGGCCAGCAGGGCTTGGGACATGCGCTGGACAAGGCACCAGGACTTGCGGCAGTGCGTGTGTTTGGGTTTATTTCAACTACAAGTATCACGAACGAGAGTTTTGAAATAGGTTTAGGTTTCGTTATGCAACGATCCTGGTGAATTGTTTCCGTCTTACAGGACTTGAACCACATTTCCTATCTGCAAAGCATGCGAGTGCGGCCAAAGATCAGCGACATGCATCAGCAGCGTTTGACGCTAATAAGGACAGACAGCGTGTGGTCATGGATCTGCATGAATCTGCTAGCGGTCCTTAAGGCTCATCCGCTTCTTCAACTTGGGGTTGTGCTGGTCCTCAGCCCCGCAATACGCAGGAGCTCCTCATCACGCTCACGATGTTCCGACAAGTGAAAGTTCTGCCAAGGGCACGACAGAGTTGAGCAGGATCACACCTTGGCGTCGCTCTTCGACTTGCCCAAACAGACTTGAAGCAAACAGACTTGCTGCAAAGCTGCTGAAGGCAAATGTGTACGCCGCATCCGGGTGCTTCAGGTAACCTGATCCCTGCCGCAGATCGCATAGAGCAGTACTAGTCTGGGTACCGAGAGGAGCATCGTTGAGGGTGGGATCGCAATGATGAGATACGATCTGTCCAAACCCTTAGACCGTCAATCAGGTCAACTGAACGCGAGCTTACCATCCGCTCGTCCTCTTTGCCGGAGCTGCGGCAGTGCTCCACATGCTTCCGGTAGTATGCATGGGCCTCGGCTCCGCGTTTCGAGTTCAACTCAAAACATTGCAACTTCCGGGACAACCCCACGCCGCGCTCCATGTCAAATAGATTAAATAGATGCCGTCGGAAGCAGCTTCGGGGCCCTCAAAGAAACAGTTGAAAACCATGTCACAGCCCCGCGCAAAGATCCGCAGCACGCGGTCGATCTGCTGCGCCTCCTGTGCACACTCCCGGGGCTTTCAGCAACACTTTTCGGGTTTGACAAGGCACATCGAGTCCCGACGTCTGGCACATAACCTGATCGCTTTACTCACCCAAACTATCCCAAACTGCTCTCAACTCAATGCCAGAATAAGCAACATCCTGCACAGTCTTGGCTTGTGAGCAAGTCGTGCCGATCGAACCGAGCTCCCTCCTTCGGCAGGAGAAAGGCCTCAAGGAAGCTCCGCAAGGCCTCGTTGCAAGGAGAGGCGGCGCTTACCCCTGAGTCCATCCTCCCCCGCCCCACTTTCGTCCTTGTCTCTCGAGCCCGTATACCCGGCCTTCTCGATATCCGCTGCTCCCCAATCGAAGGTCTCGGCCTGGGCCGACTTCAGAGCTCGTCAGATCCTCACATCCATCCCTTGGGACGAGTTTTAGGGTCTAGGCTTTGTAGGGTTTAAAGTTTAGGGTTTAGGGTTCTCTACGGTTTTGGAGGTGCTGCCCGAGTCTAGCAGCTGGGGCCCCGACGAAAGAAGTGACAGCCTTCTCGCTGTCCTGTGCCGTGCAGCGCTTCCCAGGCAGCCGCACCAGCACGGTACGCAACGAAACTCATCCGTTGCCGTTCCCATCAATATCAAAAGCAGAGATGGCCTCCTTCGGCTGACCGAAGAACTCGCCGACTGCTGAGTAAGGCACCTCCAGGTACGTGGAACGGGGGATGTGCTTTGAAGCAAGAGCCAAGTGTAACACATCCAGGCTGAAGTGGCGGCACCGCGAAGTTCACGGTCCGGAGCAGCCAAACCAGCTTGAGCACCTCGTGAAGTGACTAAGGGGTCTTTGCTTCCGACTTCGACCAGGAACATTCGAGGAGAAACCGAGCCGGTGGAAGTGCACATCGGTGGAGTCCGGCGTGTCTATCTCCCGCGGAGTTTCTGGTTGAGTAAGGGGTCTCCAAAACACAGGAGCCAGCACACCTCTGGGACTATGCCGTCAGATTCGGTTCCAACTGGGAGAAAACCCTTGCTCTCTGCAGATCTGGCAAGTTGAAACCCCCAGAACGGAAGTATGGAACAGGACTAGCCTGGTTGCCCATGGAGCAGGTCTGCATATCACCGAGCACCACGTTTCAAGGAAAAACCGGGCCCTTTCAGGGGCCCTGGCCCACTCCTCCGTTCCAGGCTCCCCGGCTGCGAGGCCTGCTACATGGGGGGTTTCCGAAAATTGGGGGACCCTAACATAGTACCCTAAATAGTAGGATCCTTATTATAAGGACCCCAAATAGGATACCCCCCCTTATTTTCGGGAACTCTCACATGGCTGGTGCTCCAAAGCATCTTCGGCTTTGCAGGCGGCGGGCCTCCGACTGGGGGCACCGGAATGGCCTCGGCCAAGCCCGACTTCTCAAAGATCGCTCGTGCCTGTCCAGGAAAGTGTCAGGTCAAGACTTCAAAAGAAACCTTGGGGTAAGGGCAACTGCATGGTGAGAAAGTGGCACAGCACGCTGCAACCGGCTCCTTCTTTGGGCTCTCCTCGATCTTTCCCATCAGCTCCCACACAGAACGCCGGATCTGCCACCTGAGCTCGAACAAGTGCGACGCTGCGACAGTACTATGCCATTATGCTACTCTGATTTCCGAAGCTCTAGGCCCCTCCCTTCAGTTGCCTTCAGTTTTGGAACGGAAAGGCCTAAAACAGGCTGGGATGCCCGCTGCTTCTGCAGCCTTTCCAGCTCTGCATTGCTGGCTGCGAGCTTTTCGTCGCCTTATACAATGGACGACCCATGATGCGTTAAGATTCGGTTTCGGAAGTCACAGATGCAGAGCTTCGAAGACTTGCATGCAGGTCCGAGGCTCAAGTCAACGGAAATGTTTGGCTCCGGACTGTCGGCGGTCTGAGTGTCGCTGATGAACGCAGCAATTATCTTTGTCAGGACCTGGCTGGATTCGGGGCCGCCCGCCCGAGAAGCTCTCCGAGTGCGACAAGCGTATACGACGCCACGAAACGCTCGGACTGCGGCCGCCGAGCAGAGCTGGGACAGGTGGGCCGGCAGGGGCCGTTCGCTCGTTGGCGGCCTGACGTTCTGACGATGCGTATCGTGTAAACCCAGGAACACACCAAGTAGAGCTCTTCGCGCAAAGCGCGGCTGTAACTTTGACATGAAGCAAATGAAGAAACTCCTGAATCAAGGCCCTGTGAGGCATACACAACTGAGGCGTTCGATTCAGAAGCACTGATCAACTTTCTCCAGGACACTCAAGTCAAGGGCATCGCTCTTGGTCATGTTGCTTTTTCAAGACATGCGCCGCACTGGCTTTTTAGAAAGCTGCACAAAGCACCGCCGGCCTTTCGCTGACGAGCTGCACAGCTTTGCCGGCTATCTGTCAGGAAAGGCTTCTGCAGCAAGTTTGGTCTCAATCCAGTCTGGTAGAGCTTTGCAGATCTGGCATCAGCCAGCAAGACGATGAGGCTATCTCCCTACTCTGCTGAGACTGAAGACCACAGCCCTGAGCAGATGCAGTTCAGACCGCCACCTGTTCCAAGAGAGGCGGCCGTCTCCAGTCACCGTCAAAAGAAAACCAAATTGCCTGCACCTGACAAGATTAGGGCTTTGAGGGTTTAGGCTTAGGGTTTTATGGTTGTAGGGTTTAGGGAAGAATTGAAGGCCACCACAAGGACACCGGCAGTTGAGCAGTTGCACAGATTGCTCAGAAGTGCAGGAAACGGCTGCTCAAAGCAAGACGCTGTGGCAGTGGCTAAACTCGGCTGGAGCAGGTCGCACAGGGACTCCAGCAACAACCTGAGAAGCAACTAACACAAGACTCCAACACCAACAGCCTTTGAAGGTCCCAATGAAGGTGTCTGCACGGACTTCCAGCAGCAGGCTGATCTGCGCTGCACTACAAAACTGGGGCACAGGCTCTAACAACTGCACCGCCTGGCAGGCTTCAAGCTGAAGCGGATTCTGCTCCGAGTTGGCAACGAAAAATCTACAAAAAAAACAGCAACAACCTTGATGCGATGAACTTGAAGGCTGCGGGTAACAAAGCTATACCAAAACCCGCCTATGGAAAGCTCAACAGAGGCAGCCGGGAATCGCAACTTCTTCCACTAGCCTTAATAGCGACTCCCCAAGCAATCTGGGAGCTGCAGCCACATCTTGTCAACCTTCCGGAACCTATGTGTGGTCTACCAGACTCTCGGGTACGCCACTTCGCATCTCCTCATAGGGCTTCAGCTTTAGGCGAAGCTGAAGAAGCTGCACTTCGACAGACCGAGACGTGTCTTATGAGTATGCATGTGCAGCAACTATGGTTGAGGTTTCGCGGCACATCAGTCCGGGGTTTGGCTTGAGGGTCCAGGGTTTGGAGCTTCGATCCTGATCCAGGCTAGAGTTGTGAGTTGCCAGACCAAACCCAGTAGCCACTCACGAAGCCATTGGCACGAGCTGGGCAGCGCGGGCTGCACAGTCATTCCGCAGAGTAACATGGGGCCAGGAGGCGGCACAGCATGACTCCCGAAATGCGCCAGGTGCATGCCGTGACAGACCTTCAAATTCGTTCGTGTCGCAACACACGAAGACGTGATTGTACCTATTACAGTTGCACTACACAGGCATTCCATCGTCTTAGCACAAGATGTTCAACATGGAAGATTTCGTGTGATAAGCAGAAGCAACGGAGCCTCCTCAGGCGGCAGACCCTCGTTCGGTGCTTCTGCCAACAGCGCTTTGACCTCAAACATCGGAATCCGTTTCCACGTCTGGCGATCACTTCTACTTTCTCAGCACCCGCAAGGAACGTGGGCTTGCAGAGTCTACTAAAGAGTCTACGCTTGTGCACCATCACTCGTGGTGAGAGATTTTCCATCCGATCTCAGCAGTCTAATCCGAATGGATTCGACATTCCGGGCCTGATGCTGTTACAGGCACTCCAGGACGTGAGCATCGTTTAAATAAGCTGTTGTAGCGACGCATGGGGCTTGCCATGCTTGCCTCTTGTGGGCTGTTAAAAGAGAGACAAAACTGAGCAATGTGACGAGGCACCTTACCTAATGGAAAACATGGGAGACAGTCCCCCGAGGAATCAAAAGCGGAATGCCAGACGCCCTTAGCCTTAGTTTGCGTCGATCTTGTTCCACACACCGGACGGAAGGACAATGAACTGCTGCGCAAAATCTTCCATCTTCCAGAGCCTGGTCCGCAGATCGCTGATTTTCTGACTGGCGTCGTTGATGTTGTAAACCAAGGATTCGTAGTCGGCCTGGAGCTGCTTCGCGTACTTGTTCTCGTGCTCTTCAATGTCGGGCTTGATGCGGATCACCAAGTTGATCTTCTTGTCCTTTCATGACATGCATGTTTAATGCTAAGGTCAAGTGAGCAGGAAGATGAACTCAGAGCACGCCTACAACTGGAGCTGGCTGCTCCTGCAGAAGAATGGTGCTGTTCGGTAGCGTGGGAAACGGAAACGAGCCATTCGCACGCCAGCGCTCCGGGTGTTCGCCGTGCGGGCCATAGGGCGAGGATGTGATGACGTTTCCGACACCCCAGCGCTTTCGGTCGACAATGGTCTTCATATTCCACACGACCTCCATCTCCTGCAGAAAGGACCCGAAAATGCAACTGTTTGGCACTGCGGTACAGGCTTCTGTCAGTCTCTTTCACCTCTTGCAGTGAAATTCATTAGAACATTGGGCAGAGCATGATGCTTGATGAGCGATTCTATGCAAACCCCCCTCCCCCCACACAGCATCCTTGTTCAGGTAGATCAGGATCTTGTTGATGTAGCGTGCTCTGGGGGGAAGCTCCTGCTTGCGCAGCTCCCTTGGCTCCTGGAATTTTGTGTGCACAGCCGTTGAGGGGTGCAGCTACGAGTTAAGTTGCGAGTGCAGGATGAGTCATGTGAAGGAAGCCTATGGAGAAGAGTAGGAAACAAGAGTTTAGGGTTCAACGTCAGACATGTTGGAATCCTCCTCGGAAAGCTCGGAAAGCCAACGACCAGTGCGGTTCCAGACGACGTCATGGCCCGTGGCGTTTGCAACCATCTGCATCGTGTAGTTGGCGTATCCTTGGCTCTTCTGAGTAGGGTGCCAAAGTTGGTTGTGACGTCTATTGCAAAAGTCGGATAAACAGATCTAGTGAGAAGCACAGTCTCCATCCAGGATCTTCAGGATCTGATACTCCTGCACTATCGGAGTCTGGAGGGGCTTCAGCAGCTTCTTGAAATGGTTCTTGGTCCGGGTGCTGATGTCCC